>JANHFX010010772.1:0-27012 GCA_027560015.1 Chloroceryle amazona | reverse complement strand
TCTTTTCTTTTCTTTTCTTTTCTTTTCTTTTCTCTTCTCTTCTCTTCTCTTCTCTTCTCTTCTCTTCTCTTCTCTTCCCTTCTCTTTTTTTTTCTTTTCTTTTTTTCTTCTCTTTACTGAAAGGATAAATCTAAGTATTTTCGGTTAGTAACTGTTCAACATGAGAGTGCTAGCTTTACTTCACCATTGTGCAACTGTACATTCTATATATGAGTATTTTTATTTTTTTTTATGTTGCATGTGGGCCTCATGGAGGATTAGAAAGATAAACCTGTTGATGGTCGGTCATTCTGTCAACTCATCTTTTTATTGTTATCAAGTAGGGCAGGCAGGTGTTACAGAGATAGCTTACCTCCTGCTGTAGCTCAATGGTAATTTCCAAATTTGCTATTGATAACTTTTGAAAGGGAATTATGAAATAGAACTCTATACATAAAGAAATATTCTATTCTCCATCTGACTGTTTCAGAATTTATAACTTTAAATACATTAACTTGGAAGAGGTGTACACACATCTGTTCCCCCAAAGAAACAAATAAAACAGCAATATTCAAAACCTCATAAAAGTTTTTTTGTGTGTTTTGTTTGTTGTTTTTCTTTTGTGTGTGTGTTTTGTTGTTGTTTTTGTTTTTGTAATGAATGCAGCAATTTTCTGGAATTTTAATGTGAATTTCAATGGTGTTTTCTACTATAATTCATTTTTATGCTGTGCTTGCAACTGAATGGTGTGGTACATACCCATGGGATATTTCAGACCTGATAAAACTTAGGCAATCTGCAGGAGAACTGCTCATCTGACCTTGTTCTTCTTACAGTCTCCTTAGCAATTTCCATTACAGAATCTTCTGAAAGTGCTGCTGTGCTGAGATCTCATTTATTTTTTCAGTGCACCACTATGTATCTCCGATTTTTGATCTAATATGTCAAACAGAAATAGATGGACTAGTCAGTTGTCCACTTTCCTCTGGGATGGATGGCACGGAGATTATAATATTGCAAAGCGAGTGTCTGAGATAATCACACTTGGTAAGGACAAGCTCCAGTGCAGGTCAGTCCAAGGGAATCGCGTCAAAAAGGGACAGGAAAAGGCTCTTTTGGGGGCTTTGAGAAGCCGGGAAAGCGGCTTGTCTGCCTGGAAGGAGCAGCAGCACCGGCTGCAGATCTAAACGAGGTGTGACCGTGACCATCGGGCACTCTCCAAGACACCCCCTTCAGCACGGAAGTGCTTGGGGAATGCTGAGTGAACACATGACCCCCAGGACATCCCCCATGGAGCCCCTTCTCGGGTCAATGCTGGTTCAGGAGGGCAGGCCCTGCTCATGGAGTCAGAGAGGGCACAGCACCAAGCTGCAGCCTCTGTGCCTGGGGCTGTGATTCAGGAAGAAGGAGTCATGGGCCAGGCGCTGGGAGCTCCACCAGTGCCAGAGGTGAGTTCAGCTTGGGGGAACTGGTTCCCCCTCCTATCTTAGGAGGCAAAATCAACTAGTGGCTATCGCCTTTCCAGAAGAGGACCTGGCCGTGGTCACCACTCGGCCGAGAGCCACTGCTGGAGGGAATGTGGGGATCCAGAGGGAGATCCTGCACCAACCTGTGGCTGGGCAGGTCTCGGCTGCAGGGAGCGCCTGGGCGTGGCACTGGTACCAGAGGGAGCAGAGACACCCCTGTGTGCAGGGTGACCGATCTGCTTGGCCTGGGGGCAGAGCTGGAAGAGGAAATGAAAAGGTTAAGGAGCTTCGGGAGAGTGAGAGGAGAGAGATCAGTAGGGCCGGACCCTTAGGCCAAGGACCCAGATGGAGGCTCCACAGGAATCAGAGTATCCCCTCCCCTCTTGCCACCAAGCAGAAGGAGGGGACCTCAGAAATGGGGGGAATGGAAACAGGTACCTGAATGAGGAGGCAGGTGATTTCCCTCCCAGCCTCCCGCATCTTCCCAGTTGCCCTTGCACAACAGATTTGGGGCTCTGGAACTTGAGATCCAGGCAAATGATGTAGATGAAGGTCCAAGCAGAGGGTTTCTTGGGTTGAATCAGCCAGCCCCACACATTAGGGCTATTTGTGTTAAGAACAAAAAAAGAAGGGTTGTTGTTGTAGGCGATTCCCTTCTGGAGGGGACCAGAGGCCCCATGTGCTGAATGGATCCATCCCACAGGGAAGTTCTGGCTCCCTGGGGCCCAAGTCAGCGATATCACCAGGACACTTACTGGTCTGGTTCAGCTCTCTGATTATTACACGCTACCGGTTATGTAGGCTGGCAGTGATGAGGTTGCAGACAGCAGTCCAAAAGCTATTATAAAGGACTTCAGATCACTGGGGCAGTTGGTTGAAGGACTGAGGGCACAGGCTGTGTTTTCCTCAACCCCTTCAGTGTCAGGATGCATACTGAAAGGAACAGGAAAATATACCAGATTAATACAAACCCCAGAGGCTGGTGCAACCAGTGGAATTTTGTGGTTTTTGATCACGGAAGGTTTACACGGCACCAGGCCTGCTGGTGAGGGATGGATTTCAGCTGTCTCAAATAGTGAAAAAGGTTCTTTCTCATGAGTTCTCAGGGCTCACTGAGAGGGCTTTAAACTAGGTTCAAAAGGGGAAGGGGATAAAGCCAGGCTCACTGGAAATGTCCAAAGGGGTGGAACACATATGTTGAGGGTGAAATCGATAGCCCAGCTCAAGTGCATCTACGCCAGTCCATACAGCATGGGCAACAAACAGGAAGAGCTGGAAGCCATGTCATAGTCACCATCACAGACACATGGTGGGATGACTCTCATGACTGGAGTGCTGCAATGGGTGGCTGTAAGCTCTTCAGAAGGGATAGGCAGGGAAGGAGAGGCCATGGGGAGTATGTCAGGGAGTGTTTTGATTGTATAGAGCTCAACAATTGTGATGGTAAGTTTGAATGCTTATGGATATGGATGAGGGTGTAGGCTGATAAAACAGATTGCAAGCACAAGAATCGCAGCACACATACTGTTGTGATGTGGAACCTGTTGGAAATGTGGCCAGCAGTATGGGATGTGGTGTGCATCAACAACATGCAGTGTGATTAGGAAATACTCTGTACCTTTCAGAGCAACCCAGTAAGCAGTACTTTTTTTGAGAGTTTTACTGTTTTTCTTGATCTGAAAAGATCTGCAGAAGTAGTATTCCCTCTTCAACTTGCAAATAAACATGCAATATTTTCTTTAAAATAACCAAGTTTTTTTTTTTTCATTTTCTTTGCCATTAATATAATGTCTGTCCAGATCTAGTAATAATACAGAGGCAGATCCTGATTTCACTAAACTCGTAGAAGTTATTCAGCTATTCATACGGTGCCATTTTGAACTAGATACACTGATAGATAAAATTTCACTATTCAAAAAGGAAATTAATGTATTATGGCCATCAACGCTCCACGTTGTAGACTCTGTCTCTTTATTTCTTATTTTCATTCCTGTTACTAAGCTGTAAGGCAAGTACCAATCACATAAAAATTACTTCCCAGTGATTTGGTAAATATAATGTCCAAGGAGCTATCAACAACTTCAAAGATTAATTGCTAGGTAAATGGAAACTTACATTTTTCAAGACAATATAGAGATGCTGAAGGATTTAAATTATTATGTTACATGGCATGGTACTTAGGTGCTACAAAAAACAGTAATTAGGCTAATACTTCATTTAATTGTGTTTTTTTACATTTATATAACATCATACTTCTCTAATTTTATTAAGCTGCAAATCATACTGGCAAAAAAAGTGCCTTTTTTCTTTTCCTGATCACTTGTTTTATATTGATATTACAAAATTCTCTGAGCTGGGATTATCACCTCCTGTATGTTTTCAGAATACCTTGCACAAAGATGTCAGCTTGGTTGAGTCTTGCTATGTTGTGATTAAAGACACATAACTAGACTCACTGGGATGTTTCAGCTGTCTTAAACCACTTTGATGGCAGAAAGCAAATGCAAATATAGTAGTGGTAGTTAGCTAAATCAGATTGATGGAATGTCTCAGAACTAGAGAGGTCAAAAGTGAATAAAGCATTCCAGTAAACTGCACCCAAATTCATAATGTTAGAAGTCTACTGTGCGAAAAGATGGAAAAAAGTATAAATTGTAGGAGGAGGAATATAGGATACTACAATGAATGTAGTAGCATTTGTAAAAACAAACAAACAAACAACAAACCAAAAAAACAACCAAACAAGCAAACGAACAAAAAGAACTACAAACAAATACCACCACCACCCCATATAGATACTATTTCTTTCAATCTAATTCTAGTACAATAGCAGAATTGATGATATTGCTTTACATGTTAACCCCAGAAGACATTTAGGACACATTTTGTATCATTTTGTACATTTTCTCAATATTTTTCTGAGTTACACAACGAGATTGATTAACTGATATAATGATCATCCATTCTACCCATTTTATTTTTCTCTTAATCTATGATTATATGTACAAATACTTGATGTACAAATACTTAAATGTATCATTAAGGAATGAGGGAACAGTAATATCTGGTTGCCAGAAATGAACAAAACAACTGACATCACAGTTAATAAATCTTTATATTCAGTGAGCTACATTTTTGTTCCCATTATTTTCAGTTTGGTATATATGTATTTAAAACCCTTTCTGTTCTATTTTGAATTATTATTTCACTACTACCAAGCGAGTTATTATATTAAGAAGCTGTTCTGTAGGGGTTCATATGGATATTTCTTATCATTTACAGGTAAAGACTCGAACATTTTTTTTAATATTGACCTATTTAGCCTCATTTCCATTTCAAAAGACTTTTTGCCTTCAAACAGTATTGACCTTATTTGTTTTCATTTTATCCCCTGATATGTGCTTTGCACTTGACTGGACTTCTTTTGCTATATATACTTCCTTTTTTCCCCTCATTTTTTTCTTAAGGGTAGTAATCAAGAATTTCCATCCTGCATCTGACCTCAGCCAATTAGAATTTTCATTTGCTTATTATATTTCCAGTGAAAGCATGACAATATAGATGCAGTGGTTTTCAGGCATAAGCCTGGGATGACCACAAGGAAAGAAATCATTAGTGAATTTTGCCTATCAACCCAAATTAGTGCTACAAAAATCTCTCTTGTCATTTTAAAATTATTTTTCAGAAAAGTTTTAAAAAGATACTTGCTACGTTGTAAAAACCAATATAATATAAATTCCCTTAGTATTATAGAAAATACTATAACAAAAAAAAAAACAACAAAACAAAATATATCATCTTTTAAAGAACCTTGTAAATAATTTTAATTTGTATGATACTGCAGTGTATTTTCTCTATCTTTTGAGCTAGTATACTAGAATTGTTTATTTCTTCTGTGAAAAAGTTCCTATTTTTAGTCCTGCTAAGGTGTATATCAGACCTCCTCAAGCTAGTACAAATCAAGAATGACATGTGACATTTATAGGAAAAAAAATATTAAAAATCTCTTTGGGGATTTAATAGCCTAAATAATATTTTATTGCACTTGGTAAAAAATATATATATATACTTTGCATATCATTCTCCATGGCACTGCTATTCTCATTCTTCCTCCCCTCTTTGACTTTTACTGTTTACCGTTTATTAATTATATCTTTTGTTTAATCCTCTCCTAAAAGTTTTGGGAACTGAACTATGACCCACTCTCAAAAGGACATCAATGACAAGAATATAATGTAAATCATGTTCTCCTGGACAGACGAGTTTAGGCAAATCTGTTTCTAGTAGGGCTGATCAGAGGAATATTTAGGGAAAACACAAAAGCCTGGTCCATTTCTGTGATCCACTTACATCATTCCTTCTCTGAGCCCGTGATTATTGTTAGGGATTCTAATGTGTGTCTCTTTGCCCATTCCGCTCAGTATCCAGTTCTCTTTATTTATTCATTAATTTGAACTTGCTGACACTGTCTGCCTCCACTACTTCCAATGACAGCAAATTGCAGAAGTTCACTGCCTACTGTGTACGGAGATATTTTCTTGTATCTGTTTTAAACTGGTTTCCTAGTTTTAATGGTGTGGTATTTGGTGAATAAAAACTCTTGTTCACTTCATCTACCACCCTAATGATTTTGTAGATCTCAATTATCATCCATATCAACTGCTCAAAATCAGAACTCCAGACTTATCCCCAGGGCTAACAATTGAACAGCTGTGTTAGGGGTAGAGACTGTATCACCATTTCATACCAACTTTCTGTGCCTTTTGAGAGAGTTCAGAATCAGAATGGCTGAGGTTGGAAGCAACATTCAGATGTCATCTGGTCCACTCTTCTGCTCTAGTTATGTTATGAGAAAGAACACTTTATCCATCTCAAACAAATTCCAACATGAAGGTTATACTTAGTCTCTCACCCCATGTGGAATGATAGAGCCACTGGGCGTGCACACTTTGAGATGCCCAAACAAGCTTTCTGGGATCACAGGATCACAGGGTGTCAGGGGTTGGAAGGGACCTTGGAGATCTTTGAGTCCAATCCCCCTGACAGAGCAGGATCATATAATCTAGCAAAGGTCACAGAAGACTGCATCCAGGCAGGTCTTGAAAATCTCCAGAGAAGGAGACTCCACAGCCTCTCTCGGGAGCCCATTCCAGTGCTCTGTAACCCTTACAGTAAAGAAGTTCCTCCTCATGTTAAGGTGGAACCTCTTGGGCTGCAGCTTACATTCATTCCCCCTTGTCCTATCACAGGGCACGAGTGAGAAGAGGCTGTCCCTTTCCTCTTGACACTCAGCCCTCATATATTTATAAGCATTAATCAAATTCCCTCTTAGTCTTCTCTTCTCTAGACTAAAGAGCCCCAGGTGTCTCAGCCTTTCCTCATAAGGCATGTGTTCCAGTCCCTTTATCATCCTTGTAGCCCTCCATTGGACTCTCTTGAACAGATCCCTGTCTCTCTTGAACTGGGAAGCCCAGCACTGGACGCAATACTCCAGGTGAGGTCTCACCAGTGCAGAGTAGAGGGGGAGCAGAACCTCCCTCGATCTGCTGAACACGCTCTTCTTAATGCACCCCAGGATACCATTGACCTTCCTGGTCACAAGGGCACATTGCTGTTCCATGGAGAACTTGTTGTCTACCAGGACTCCTAAGTCCTTCTCCACAGGGCTGCTCTCCAGAAGATCACAGCAAGGAAACAGTGATGAGTTTTGTACCGGGTTGCCTGGGGTCTCAACTCCACTCACTTAGGCACCAGTCCCTTTTTCAGTTGGCCATTAAAGTCTTTTAATAAAGAACCTGACTGTAGCTTCTGCATGCTACCGTGGTTTCTTTTGCATATATAGGTAAGCAGTATGGTCATCTATGTACGTAGTGTATATACCACTGATGGGTATTTACGAATGCATATATGTGCTTCTAACTAAGAACCCATCTAACACTATACTTCCTTTCTTTCTGTTTCAGAGTCAGCGTATGAACTCTGATTTGTCCATTGGGATGTCCAATGGCCCTGTATCTTAATCAAGACTCTCTAGCAATCACTTTATTTTCCTTAAAAGAAAGCAGAAGACCACAATCATATATATGACAGTATAGAAGAAATGCCTATAAAGCACAAAGTGCAGGTGATAGCTTCAGGACCAGCTGTGACTTTACTATCAGTCAATTTGCAACTCTGAATTTCCGAGGACATAAAAACATAAAGGAGCTAAATGCTTGTTCCACAGCAACTGTGGCACCTGACACCATTGGTGGTCACCTGATGTGCTGTATTGGAGATATCTTTTACAGTTGATCTCACTTTTGGTATTTGTACCACTCTCAGGATTGTGGGACATCATTGGTACAATGACCTCAGGGATAGATAACTAAGATGTACAAAAGCAGGACAAGGTCAAGCAGCAGTTCAAATATCTCAACTTAGACAATAAAAGGGCTCACTCCAGTGGTACAAGCCAGCAAAACAACACAAATACTCTACCATCACCATGGATATCATGTGCCTATGATGTTAGGGAAAAAGGGAGGCCATGATTGAAAAAAAAAAAAAAGGATAATAAGATGAAAATTGTATGATGGGTATTGTTTTGGGGTACCAGTTAGACAGCTCTGCACTCAGTCACCACTGCCTAAATCAGGGAAGCTGGTTCCATTCATGCCACACAACCATATGGCCTGCTTTGGCAGTCAGGGGAACCAGCAATGTGTTGGGTCGCTTCCTTGTCAACAGAATAAAACCTGGATGGACAACCCAGACATGGTGGTATCACCATGTCAGTGCCTGTTTAATGTCTGAGAGCAACAGTGTCTTCCCAACCATTTCCTAACTCGTCATCCACAAATATATACTTAAACATATTCCCTACCCACAGTAATGAGATGTAGTATATGACTTCATTGCTTGGAAGATAGTCTAAAAGTTGAACTGATAGCATTAGCTGGTATCACAGTGCAGCTTCACTTAACATCTTTTGGCCTTTGTATCTTTTTTATTGCCTCCTTATTGCTACTGTTACAGTTACATTCATTATTATCTAAAATAATTTTATTTCATTAAAACATTGTCAAAACTCCTGTAATTTTTTTCAGATCACACTGGTTTCACTGACACCTTCAAAGAATACAGACAAAAACCCCAATCCCACAGAAGTGCCCATAACAACTAAAAATGATTGCAGTTTCTTTAAAATATATTACATTAGCCTAGTTTTCATACTCCTGTGCAGTTAACAGTCACCATATTAAAGGAAATATTACTTACTTACTTCCTTCCTAGTTTGCAGATGACACCAAGTCAGGTCTTATCTGTTTGAATATAAGGAGGCTCTACAGGGGAATGTGTACAAGCTGGATTGATGAGCTGAGGCCAGTGGCATGAGGTTCAACAATGCCAAGTGCTGGGTCCTGCATTTGGGTCATAACAATCTCTTGCAACTCTACAGGCTTGGGGATGAGTGGCTGGAAGGCTGCTTGGTGTAAAAGAATGTGGGGTTTTGGGAGACAACCAGCTAAATATGAGCCAGCAGTGTGCCCAGGTGGCCAAGGCCAATAACATCCTATCTTGTATCAGAAATAGAGCGGACAGCAAGACTAGAGAAGTGGTTGTCCCCCTGTACTCTGCACTGGTGAGACCACATCTCAAATACTGTGTTCAGGTTTTGGGCCTGTCGCTACAAGGAGGATGATGAGATGCTGAAGCATGTCCAAAGAAAGGCAACAATGCTGTTGAAGTGTGTAGAGCACAAGTCTTACAAGGAGCAGCTGATGGAACTGAGATTATTTATCATGAAGAAAAGGAGGCTAAGTGGAGACCTTCTCACTCTCTACAACTACTTGAAAGGAGGTTGTAGCACAGTGAGGGTTGGTCTCTGTTCCCAGGTAGCAAGAGATAAGAGGAAATGGGCTTAAGTTGCACCAGGGGAAATTGGACGTTAGGAAAAACTTCTAAACAGAAGGGGTTGTCAAGCTCTGGAACAGGCTGACCAGGGTAGTGGTTGAGTCATCATCCCCAGAGATATTTAAAAGATGTAGTTGTGTTTCTTAAGGATGTGTTTTGCTGGTGGACTTGGCAGCATTAGGTTAATGATTGGACTCAATCTTGAAGATCTTTTCCAATCTAAATGTTTCTAACTATTCTATAACAAAAAAAGTTCACTGACTGTTCTATAAACAAATATTTTAGTACTGGAATCTGCTGGTTTACTTTTATGGATTCTACAAAAATAAATAAATAAATAAATTTTCATTAAATATGTGATTGGAATGAGTGAAAAGGGATCCAGATCAGTGGCACATGGTGACAGGACAAGAGGCAATGGGCATAAATTGAAACACAGAACATTTCAATTATATATAAGGTTTTGGTGGTGGTGGGTTTTTTTTGTTTAGTTTTATTTATTTATTTATTTATGGGTGAGCAAACTCTGGAACAAGGGGTCTATATTAGTGTTTCTGTCTCTACAGGTACACAAAATGCGACTGGACTTGGCACTGGACAGTCAGCTGATTGTGATTTGAGTGTGGGGGTTAGATTAGATGATCTTGAGATCCTGCTGAACCTCAGCTCTTCTGTGATCCTTTTGTTTTAAACTGAAACCTAGATAAGTTATCATAGCTATATTAAAAGTATGTATGTGTGACTCAGAGAAATCTCCACCATCAAGGTTAGCTTTGACAGAAAAACTCTGCATTAGAGTTCAATATTTACAAGGATAATGGCACTATTAGACTTCTTTTTTTTATATCATTCTAGATTCAGAAAATCACTAAAACTGCCATAGCTACAGAATTCACAAAGGCAGACAGAAAACAGGAAAAAAAACATACGTAAGGTAAATCCCTGTAAACCTATCAGCCTAAAAATTATCTTATACTTGAAGGCTCATGTGAAGTAGCTTCTGATTATACCAATATGTCATGAGGTGGACTAAAGGTGGGAACAGAAGTGGATGTACTTTCAAGGTAAACCTTTGGATTTGTGAGAAGATATATATATATAGTCTATTGATTTTATAATGGAGAAAGGCAGTGAAAGAAACACTTGATCAGAAAATATCCAAATGACCTGACCTTCACAAAAGACAGAATTAGAGAGTGAAATTGATTTGACATTTATTTATTTATTTATTTGCTTATAAATAAAGATTCAAGGACATTGTAAACTGCAGGACTGAGTTCAAAAGAAACTAAGAAGAGAAATAAAAACATTCATGATAGAGTCTGGAGGTGGTGGTCGATGATGGCTACCCTGACACTGCGGTAAAGGTTCTCACTGATGATTTGGCAGAACTATCAGATTAATTTTAGTTTTTTCATATCAACAAATGAATCAGAAAGAAATGACCACTGACCTTGGAGTTCTAGCCTGAAATTCATAGAAAAGTAACTGAGTGGAGAAATTTAGAATCTTATAGTATTCATGTTTGAATAATGAATCACTCTTGGTATCTTTTATAGTGTTACTTCTGTAAATACTTTTGAGCAATCAAAACAGAGAAAATCAAGCATGTATAACAACACTCCAAATGAAGAGCTGTAGAAAGAAGGCTGAGAGGGTTAGCTTGAATCTTTCCATGCAGTGTCTGACAAAAGTGAAGTGAAAAATGAGCTAAGGAGTGCGAAATCCCAAACAGTATTTGTTGGAGGTCTGCTAAGTTAAGTAGGTATAGATATTACCCCCTTTTAATAGCAGCATTGGATGCCTTAAATGCTCAAATAGTTCTGTTCTCCAAAAGTCATGTTGTGATTTATGAAAATCATCTTTTCTTTGGGCTGTGTTCTCTGAATTTTCTCTTCAGAGAAAACAATAAATAGAAGCTAATAAATGCAATTTCTAATAAATTAAAATATCGTCTTTGCTATCTATTAGTAGCATTACTAAACTACAATAATAATCTGTGAATAATCAGTCTGTCAAGATAAAAAGTTTGCCTCTGAATGATTCTTAAGGAATTGTTACACAAACACAAGGGAAAGTTCAGATTATGGGGGAGTGGAAATGAAAACATGCTGATGATTATAGGAGGGTCTACTTGTGACCTGCTTGTTTCTGTAGGTAGCTGAGCTGAAGAAATGTAGGGAGATGTGGGTGGGTTTCTAAGGTTACAGCTAATCAAAATTTTACTGCTTTAGTTGCAATGAGCAATGGTATTAATTGCATTGTGCCCGGCTAGGTGTTTCTGCAGCTACAGCCAAGTGATTTACTTATGTTCAGCATTTTTTGTGGGTTTCAAATTCAGTTTTGTTCAGTCTTGTGTGTGTGTTTCGGTGGGGTTTTGCTTCTTAAAGCAAAAATAAAACTCAACCATTTTAAAGCAAATTCTACAGTATTTTGAATAGTTTTGGTGCCAGAACTACAATACTTCAAATATCCATTTGAAAAGATATATACAGAATATTTGAAAAAGGAAACACAAGCAGTTGAGACAACAATTTTACTGTCTAGAAATTTGTTTTTTTGTAATCATATGTGATAAAATCATAAGAAATTCTTCTCATAGAATCACAGAATGGTAGTGGATAGAAGGGACCTCTGGTCATCATCTAGTCCAACCGCACTGCCAGAGCAAGATCACCTAGGACAGGTCACACAGGAATGCATCCAGGTGGGTTTTCAAAGCCTCTAGAGAAGGAGACTCTACAACCTCTCTGGGCAGCCTGTTCCAGTGCCCTGTCACCCCACAGTAAAGAATTGTGGAGGTGGAACTTCCCATGTTCCAGTTTATGCCTATTGCCCCTCATCTTGTCACTGGGCATTACTGAAAAGAGATTGGTCCCATTCCCTTGTCACCCACACTTTTCACTGAGGTTCACATAACTTCATTATAAAATTAATAGTATTTCAACTTTTATGGTAAAAATATAAAAAATCAGTTTGATATGATTTTCCAAATATTAATCTGTATAATTCAAAACTGCGAGCAAGGCTTATTCTTTTCTTTTTAGCAATTCTGATTAATAGAGGCTTTGAGATAATTTACAAGTATATAGACAACTGAGCAATAGTTGCCTAGTATGCTCCAACTTTTCAGACTTTAAAACTATTTTTTTTATTGTAAAAATATATAAAAAGTTCTTATATAAAATTGTTCAGTGGAAAGAAAATTTTCAGGAAGTGCTTTTGCCTATATATATATATATAAAATGCTAACAAGGCAGGCACATAAATATAAATATTTAACGATTTTTAAGGCAATTTTCTTTCTAGAAGCTGAAAAGTTGCCTGTAGCTGTTTCTTACTAAAGGGCTACAAGTACAAACTTTTTACAAAAAATATTATAAAAACTCTTTTTCTGGGAAATATGATGAACTTTTTTTTTTTTTTTTCTACTACTGAGTAACTTTCAATATAGGAAATATTATTGTTGAAGTTTGATATCTCTACATCAGTCAGTAATGATAAATGCCCATTAAAGTACAATAAAGACCTGTTAAAGTAGGCAGTGTATTCAAAGTCAGTTTATTTTTAAATAGCACTGAAAATCTTGCAATGAGAAATCATCCTAGTGCCTCAAGAGTCCACATAATTTAAAATATATCTGAGAGGATGTATGTTCAGAGCATTTTTATAGATATATCTCAAAATCTGGTGAGTAGTATTTGAGATATGCTAGGGTACTCTGGTAGGCTTTCACCTAGTTCTTCTAAAGACTTTTAACCTCCTGCACATCTATGAGGGTGTTCCAGTTTCTAAAGGTTTTTCAAATGGTACTAGGCAATGGAATTGAGCTTCTAAGCTATAAATCTTCTAGCTAGTAAAATAAAATTTGTTCTGTTAAAGAGAACTTATGTTGATTAGATCAAATTTAAACATCTAACTGTAGACATCCAAAGTTTAAATGAATCGTGCCTAAGTATACCAAAGTACAATTGTCATCAAATTTGTTTCATTTGCTATAGCTATACAATAGGCTTATAAAATCACAGCATAGTTTTGGTTGGAAGGACAGTTCATTGGTTTGGACAGCTTATGTACAACTTATTTCAGGTTGTACAGGGCCGTGTCCAGTTGAATTCTAAATATCTCCAGCAATGGGCACTCCACCACCTCTCTGGACAATTTGTTCCAGTATGTGACTGCCTTCATTCTTCTTACTATGTTATTTGAATTTACACTGCTGAAGCTTGTCTCTGTTCCAGTGATCTGTTACCCTTAAAGCAAATAACATTTTCCTGATGTTGAGGTAGAACTTCCTGTGTTCCAGTTTGTGCCTATTGCCCCTCATCCTATCACAGGGCACCACTAAAAAGAGACTAGCCCCATCCTCTTCATACCCATCCTTCATATACTTATACATCTTTATAAGATCCCCTGTCAGTCTTCCCTTCTCCAGGCTAAACAGCCACAAGTTTCTCAGTCTTTCCTCATAAGAGAGATGTTCTGGTACCTTAATTGTCCTCATAGCCCTCCACTGGACACTCTCTACTATTTCCCTGTTTTCCTTGAACTGGAGAGACCAGAACTGGACATAATACTCTAGATGTGGTCCCACTAGGACAGAGTAGAGGGGGAGGAGAACCTCCCTTGTCCTGCTGGTAACACTCTTCTTAATGCACCCCAGAATGCCATTGACCTTCTTGACCACAAGGGCACATTGCTGATTTCCTGAGTCTTACTGCTTGCCTTTTTTGAAGACTGGAGTGACATTGGCGTTCCTTCATTTCTAAGGCACCTCTCCTCTTCTCCATCATCTTTCAAAAATGCAACATCAGCCAGCTCCCTCAGCGCTTAGGACAATCAATCCTATCAGGCCCTGACCTATCAGGCCCATCAATTTGTTCATGTTCAGTTTACCCAAGTCATTTCTAACCCAATCCTCACTGACCAGTGGAGCGTACTCCTCCCTCCAGACTTTCTTGCTTCCAGGGTATGGGATTCCTGAGGGCTGCTCTTAGCAGTAAAGACTGAAGCAAAGAAGGCATTTGGTAACTCCACCCTCTCTGCATCCTCAGTCACCAGGGCTTCCACCTCATAGAGCAGTGGGTCCAGATTTTCCCCATTCTTCCTTTTACCACCAATATATTTCAAGAATCCCTTCTTGTTGTTTTACTTTCTTTGCCAGAGTGAATTCCAAGAGGGCCTTGGCCTTCCTTGTTGCATGCCTACATAACCTGGCAAAATTCCTGTATTCCTTTTACGTGCCCAGTCCCTTTTTCCACATACTGTAAACTTCTTTCATCCATTTGATTTTTCCAGCATCTGCTTGCTCATCCATGCAGTTCCTCTGCCACCTCTAGTGATTTTTTTACTCAAAGGAATACAGTGATCTTGAGCTTGGAGGAAGTGACGCTTGAGTATTATCCACCTCTCTTGGGCTCCCTTACCTTCCAGAGTCCTAGTCTATGGAATTCCTCCGAGTAGCTCTTTGAAGATGCCAAAGTTAGCTCTTCTAAAGTCCAGGACTGCAATCCTACTTCTTGCCCTGCATCTTCCTTGCGTGATACTGAACTCTACAATGTCATGATCACTACTGCCAAGGCTGCCCCCAACCTTTATGTCACCAACCAAACCTTCTTTGGTTGTTAATACGAGGTTCAGCAGCACACCTCTCCTTGTTGGCTTTTCCACTACCTGCACCAGAACGTTATCATCAGTGCACTGCAAGAACCTTCTGGACTGTGTGTGCCTCACTGTATGGCCTTTCCAACAAATAACAGGGTGTTTGAAGTCCCCCATGAACACCAGGGCATGAGATCTTGAGGCTACTTCTAGCTGCCTGTAGAGAGCCTCATTGACTTCCTCTTCCTGGCCTAGTGGTTTGTAGTAAACACCCACAACAATGTCACCCATATTAGCCTGACCTCACCCATATTATCCCTTGCTCATATTAGCATCCAAAACATATTGATATGTAGTATATTTGCATAAGTGTATGATTATTTTTTAATTCATTTACACATAAAGCTATAGAGGAATACCTAGCAAGGATCTAATAATGTCAAAGCATGTTTGAAAAACTTCAATCAATTTCTATGATAGAATGGCTATGTGGATGATGGAACAGTGGTAGATGTAATATATTTTGACTTTTGGAAGGCTTTTCACATAATATTCTACTGAGCCTAAAGGGTAAAAATCAATAGGTCTATGTCCTTTTGTCACTGGGAATGAATCCTTGAGGGTTGGTAGTGGGGCACATGTTGTTCAATATCTTTATCAACAACCATGGTGATGAGACAAAAGTTACCATCAGACAATCTGTAGGCAACCTAATTTGCAGGGTAGTATCTAGCATATATGAAAGATCTTTGACCTAGAAATACCTAGCTAAACTTCAAGATTGGACTGGTGGAAAACAAAGTTTCTCAAGGATAAAAGCCATTTTCTTCATCCTGGGTAGAATAAACCTGGACACCAATCCATGTTAAACAACTAGCTGAATGCCAGCTTTGCTGAAAACAGGATTGGACAAATAAGAAACAGATTGACAAATAAGGCATGCTGTGATTGACTGGGACAATTGTACCTGGCCAATCAAAGGAAACAGTAATTTTTTTCTGCTTAGTGCTAGCGAAGCCACAACTGGGACATTGTACCACTTTTGCTTGCCTCTCCAAGTTTCAGAGGGATATTCAGAAAATGGAGGGAATCTGAAAATTGGCACATATCCTCAAAGGTGTGTAAGAGGGAGCTGGGCTTTTTTAGCATTACAAAGAGAAGTCTAAGAGGTGACTTACAAGCTTCCTGCAAATACCTGGAGGACAGTTACTAAAACACTACTGTTCATATTTTCTCACACTGTTAGGTGATACAACAAGGGACACTGACCATGAGTCTGATCATGTTCAAATTGTTAGGAATTTTTTTTTTTCACTAAGATGTTTCCAATGCACTAGAGCATGTTACCCAAATTGTCTGTGGGATCCTCATCCTTGGATATTTTCAAGATTTTCAAGACCTAGGACTACAGGGAAGTGATGTCCTTAGTCATACGAGAAGTGGCTGAAGGAGCTGGGGTTGATTAGTCTGGAGAAAAGGAAGCTCAGGGAAGACCTCATTGCTCTCTACAACTGCCTGAAAGGAGATTGTAGTGAGGTGGGTGATGGTCTCTTTTCCCAGGTAACAAGTGACAGACAAGAGGAAACAAGTTGTGCAAGGAGAGGTTTTGGTTGGTTATCAGGAAAAACTTCTTCACTGCAAAAATCTTTTTGAACTGAAAGAATTCTATGATTCCATGGATCTTAAGTTAGGCAGTGAATTGTTTCTTGACAATAGGAATGCATAGGTTCTAGCTTTTGATCCCATGATCATGAAGCAGGTATTGGATGAAACCTAGAAATAATACAGGAAGCATAAAGAAGGGCATACATTATTCGTCCTATGACGAGTAAAGAGTACTCGTCACACCTCTTTTCTTGACATTGATTTTAACAAATATATCTTGAAGCATAGTAATCATAGCTGAAAACCTTTACTATTAAGACTACAATTATGAATTATTTCAGCTTGCTCAATTACTAATCTGGTCATCAGAATTCTGTCCCTGGATATTTGAGTTTGAATTCTCCCAGGCTTATAATGGGAACTGAGCGCTTCCTGAAAATGTCTTTAGTTGAGAGGAAAAAAAAAAAAATTTCTTAAAAAAGATGCATCTGAATTAAACCTATTATTCCAAGTGCATTAGAATATTCTAGTAATAATACTACAAAAATCCTGTGTCGTTCTGCATCTTCAACATCCTCTGAAAACACCAAGCCCTTTGGTGATTTGCACTGAAGTACTCATAATTTGCATGCGTATATCTAACACTTATGGGCTTGGCATTGTCAAAATACTGGCAAATGTGCAGTAGTAAAAAATAATGTGGTGCTTATTGGGCTGAGATGCCCATCAGATTAGCAGCTGCTGACGTGTTCACAGAATCACAGCCTGGAATTTGGATGCCTAGATTCAATTTCAGTCCCATGTTAGGCAAGGAAAACATAGATAGGTTTAGCTACATATGCCCCAGGGAATAGAGGCCATTAATAATTCCACTAAAAAATATGGGAAAGCAACAAAATCAAAAGTTGATAAATATATTCACACCATATGTTTTAGCAGTCTAATTTTACATGTCTGTGTCAGCAGCCTAAGCTTCGTTCAGTTGCTTGAAAACACTTTGGGAAGGAGTCTTTATGTAGGCTGTTTCTTATGATTATATCTGCTCTAACTTAAGTACTTAAATGCAAAAACCTTTTTTTGTGTGTTTTGGTGGTTTTTTTTTGGTGTTTTGTTTTTTTGGTTGTTTTTGTTTGTTTGTTTGTTTGTTTGTTTGTTTCTGTATGGAGGAGATAAATAACATGGGCAGGAATAGATCAAGGTTTCCAGGCTGACTGTCTCCTGTTCCCTAGTCACTGGGCAATATTGTCACTTGAAGTTTTTTTCATCTACCTCAAGATTATGGTTTTTTTCTGACATTTCTGTAAGAATGAGAGGATCTTCACTGAAAAACAAACTAGTTCTGTACATGATGGTGGCTATTTACTTAAAAGAAAGTAGCTAGAAACACATAATATATTTCTTGCATTTCTTGTGCCATCCTGATCATCATCCACCCCTACCCACTGAAGCACCCAGCAGTGGAAATGGCTTGGCAGGGACATGAGCAGGAGCAAGAGCAGGAGCAGAGCAGGTCTCTCTCAGGGACAGGGGCGGTCTTTGGGGTTGGAGCTGCTTCCCCCTGCTCCCCACCCCACTCTCAAATGACTGTTCTCCTCCTGGCAGGAGCTGCCATTCACTTGGAGGCCTGAAAGACTCCAGGGGTAGGAGTACACAACAGTCATTTGCTGGGCACCTCATTCCTCCTGGCAGCCTTAGGAGTCTGAGTGACACCGAGATAAGTGCAAAACCAAGGAGAGGAAATAAATAGTAGGAGTTTTTACTTTTATAACCAGTTAACTTCATTATTAATAAGTTTTTTTCTGTCCTAAATAGGCAATTCTGTCTTGCAGTAAATTCTCAATTCTATATATATATATAGTGTGACTCTTTTAGCCTCCAACAGGACTTTGAGTGTTACACTTGCTTCTGATATGGATGAGATTCCAGTGTCTGCCATCTAGGAGGTGGGTTTAGGTGTAGTATGCTAAATTTATGTGCTTGTGTACAGGCTGAGCATCTAAGCTTCTGGTATCAGCAAAGCAGTTAAGGAGAGTAAGTCAGTTTCCTAAACAAGGTGCTCTAAGGCATCTTAGATATCCATATGCACTTGGCAGATACAACACAAGACTACCTGTGTCTTTCTGAAGTGGCAGTTAAATTCAGGTAAGGTGTCACAGGGATGTTAAATGGAATAAGATGATGTTATCTTAAATCTCTTCAGCAACAACTATTACAGAAAGTAAATCACGTGTTAGAGAAAATTCCACCTTCTGCTCCAGTGCAGCAGATTCACACATTAATGTGCCACACAAACTTTAAAACTCAGGCTGGGGACAATTGGTTTGACAGTGATGAAGGGGTCAAGGAAACCCCCATTTCAGAATCTCAGTTAATCCCTTTATGACCTCTGGTTAAAACTGATGTTGTGTGATGACGAAGTCCATACCACCTTGTGTACCATTTTGTAGTCCTCTGCCGAGATAATAAAAATCAGGAGAAATATGCCAGACGACCCAGAGAATCAGAGGTCAAATATGTGTGGCAGGTTTTCCTTGAGAGGAGGGACCAAACTGCGTTAAGTGAAGAAGAAGCAGGAGGCTATTGGGACCCTGAAATGTTTCTAACACTGAACCAGGCAATCATAACTATTTATTAACTGTATGGGTTATCAACTGGGATGGCAGCAGAGACCCGCAGGATGGAGGAGGTACCTCTGAGTTATCCCATCTTGCAGTGTCTGTGCAAAAAGCAGCCTGTGTTCAAGAGATGTGTGAGAGGGAGCTGTTAAGGAAGTGCCCTGTGTTAACTCCTACTGACCCAGCAGGATTCACTCCCCTTGTCTACAATCTCCTGGACTGCCCTAAGACATGTATAGCTCATGTCCAGGACCATACACTAACTACCTGTGCTGTGAATGCTGCCGCAGCGTTTGCTGCCTCCATGGCAGCTGACCCATGTTGTTCTTGAAACTCTAAATCTATTAGAGGGGCCTATACCTTTGTCCCAGTCGAGAATTACTATTGCTAGTCAGTACTCCATGCCAGAAGCCATGCATTTGGGCATTGACAGGGCAGTAACAGACTCGGGAAAAGGAGATGTTATCACTCACATGCATTCTCCCTGTAATTCTCATGTCTGGATGGTGAAAAAGCTAAACAGACGATGGCAGCTTTCAACTCATTTTAGGTAACTGAATGCCAACACACCTTTAACTGTCACCATGCCAAATATTGAGAAACAGGAAAAGAACAGAATGTGATATTTGAGACCTTTCCATCTCCTTCACAAGAGTACAGTGCTATCTGCAGACACTGCCCAGAAACCTGCGGTACACAGGCCAGTTGGTGCTGGAGGAAATGCCTCAGACTGTAACAATGTTACTAGATGAATAGTACCTGCCTCTTAACATCTGCTGGTTTTACAGCAACAGAGCACCCTTTGGGTTTTTTTTAAATTTACAGGTATTCTGAATGCCAGCAAATTGTATCTGGAATTTTGGACTCCCTTAAGAGGTGCTCAACAAATGAAATTTAACAGTCCTTGTGGACGCATTAAAATGGGACTGATTTTAGTTTATTAAATATTTTTATGTTTAATCTTTATGTTTTAAAACTGTTATATTGATTGGGACCACAATTATCATAACTTGTGTGTGTGTTTTATGATGTTTTGTGAAGTGTATGTTTGTATCACAGTCTGAGCACACCCATATCTTTATAGGAAATATCTTTTAATAGGATATAAAACATAGCTTGTAGCATTGTCTATTAAAGATAGTCTTGCATTGCAGCATCTTGTAGCTGTGTCATCTAAATCAACTGACTTCTACTGAATCACATATTTCCATGAAGCTGTAAGAATGTAAGTGGATACAAGATTTGCACCATTGTGCCTGATTTGGCTGAAATCAGCTGGTGTATTAATACAGCTATCATGCACAGAGGAAAGAGAAAAGGTCAAACCTTGTATTAGTTTGATTTCAGTAAATTTTCCCTTTTTGGTGTCAAATGCACAAGGAAAAACCTTCTTCTGAATGAAGTGTACGTAAAACATTGTTTCAGAAAAAAAAAAGTCAGTATTGTGCCTTACGTGATCAAGGACTTGAGGAAATTTAAACTCTACAACAAATATTTCTTAATAGCATTGTTTTTCCCCAGAATTCTTTCTTTCTTAGAACCAAAACTAAAGAGAGAATATTGCCTTTGACCTTAACCTTATAAATTATTAATGATTACAAATTTTAAAAACAAACCCACAGTAAACATGCTCAAAATATTGTACAGCAGTTTAAAGATCATGCTCTAGAGACAGATAGGTATGTGAGATGTCTAATAAAAAAAAAAAAAAGATCATTTTCTAAAGTACTCTTTGCTACCTAAATATTTTCAGAATTTCTCTTGTCTGGAACAGCTAGAATCCAAGTTAATCATTGGGAAAGAAGTTGTGCCTTCACTCAACTGCACTGCAAAAGCATCACATGCTCACATTGATAATAGTATCAGTACAATTCACATGACATCATGCCAGTGACCACAAATATGAAAAATAACTTTATATAAAAAGAGAGACTATGTTTGTACTCTGAGGGTTTATTCATCAGATTCTTTCACATTGATTATAATTATGTTTTTTAGCTCAATAATATTTTTCTATGAGAGTGCTGATTGTTGTTATCGCTAGATAAATGGATAAGCAGAAATAGAACTGCTACAGATACAGATTAAAATATCTTATGTTTTTATGGTTGTACTTGAGATCATCAGTACATTCATGAAGTGGCACATCAGTAAAATATGAAATATAAATACACTACTGAGTGTTGGCACTGTATACATAGTAGTATTTAGAAATTAGAAATGGAGTCAGTTATCTAAATCTAGTGTAATTGATTTAGGTCTATTAATTCGTCTGTGTTTATTCATTCTGCCAGGGAAACATCTAAAACTGTGCTGACCTTCACATCTGCACAACAATCTTGCATCACAGGGAGGGTTTGTGGGATTGAGGTAAAACAATGAAAGAGAGAATGAGAGCAGTGTGGCTAGTCTACCTCCTGCTGTCTATTTGAGTGCAATATCAACAAGGCATTGAGGACAATATATGCTTGTAATGAAAAAAAAAAAGAAAAAGTTAAATTTAATAAAAGGAAGTACTCCATTGCCTACAAGTGTTTACATGCCTCAGCATGTCCTGTCTGTCTTTCTCCTGCCTCACAGGATGTGATAAATATCCTGTGGGTCCTGTAAAATATCTGCAAGCTCCATCCAAATTCTTTGGATATCATAAGGGTCAGAAATGGCTCTAGCCTATTCAGTCAGCTGATGATGATGATAAAATTTAGGCAAAATTAAATTATTATGTTTATACAGCTGACCCTGCCTGCTTTTAAGATCATGATGGGATTCATTTGCCTGAACAGCAGTGTCTAGAGATTTTCTGGGCTATCCCACCTGGCATCCAACAGTCTCTCCAAAATAATGCAAGCTTGCTGTCATTCTGAACCATATCTGCCAGTCTGTCCAGATGTTTGGATATCCTAAAACATAGCAGATGGCACTAAATGTCTGCAGGTAGGCAAACAAATTGAATCTCTGTTCAGTAAAATCTGTGGTTGGGCCCTCTGTGCCATCTGAGACATCATATCTCCCTTACCTGCAAGAGGCTGGTAAATCCCACACAGGGCTTAGAGAAGACCCGCATCTTTTCAGAGGAGCATCTGAACATCATCCAGGAATACCCTGAATACTGCTAGAAGGCATCAAATACCTGTGCTTAGGTAAATTAATCTGTTGTTTGGTGTAGAGAGCTATTCAGCTAAATGAGACAGGTATTTTCTGAAATCTCTGACTCCATTGACTGTGTTGGGTAGCAACTTGATAGAGTTGTCTGTACTTAGTATATTGGGAGCAGATGGCAAGGTTTAGGTGGGGACGGGCTGCAGGGATGATATCTGTAAGACAAGCCCAGGAGTTGCCTGAACACAGACAATTCCAACTGGCTGCAAAGGACCCACTGCAGAACACAGCTGAGCCCATCAGACAAGCTGGTGGTACCTTGGGGAATAGGTATTACATGCAAAACACTGTACAAACAGTGAGGAACAAGAAAAAAATATATGTGAGAATCAGCACTGTGAACACCAAGGTCAGAGAAGAAGGAGGGGAAGGGGGTGCTCCAGACTCTAGAACAGATATTCCCCTACAGCCCATGGAGAGGGCCACAGCAGAGCAGATATCTACACTGCAGCTTGTGGAGGACCTTACACCAGAGCAGGTGGATGTTTCCTGAAGGAACTGCCACCTCTTGAGAGCCCATGCTGGAGTAGGCTCTTCATCTCACTGTGGAGATTCCGGACAGATGTTTCACTGCAGCCTGTAGAGACTATCACACTGCAGCAGACAACTGTACTGTGGTACATGGAGGAGCTGCGCTGGATCATGTTTATCCTAAAGGACTGTAGGCCATGTAGAGGACCCACAAGGGAGACAGGGGAAAGTGGAAGGGAGAAGGAGTGGCAGAGAGGAACAGTTATGTGCTAACCATAACCACCTGTTCCCCACTGAAACTGGATTTATTCAGTATACAAGGACAATATGGATGTACATAATGAAAATTTAGAAATTCACCAAACTTTCAAACAACTCTAGGACTAGTGTCTTTCAGCTGCTCTGCAGTTGTAGCCTTTATAATGGTATAGTAAAAGGATAGATCAATGTGTATCAATATGTATTTAATATATAAGAACATTTGTTTTGAAGATTAGATTTGATTTTGTTGAAACAAAAAATTAAAGTGCTGCTAAACTTTTCCAGTTAAATTAAAAGAGAAAGTGCAAATCGGGATACCATGATTACAGTGATCAGAGAAAACAGACATTTTAAGCTGTACAAGAAAAAAAAAAAAGGATAAGTTCTTGTTCCCTTTCCATTTACTGAGAAGAGAAAGAAACTACTGGTAATATTAAACCAGTTATTTTTATATTTTTTTAGCGAAAAGCAATGTAGGGTAACTGCACTGTAGCAGGTTGAGGCCCTGAAGAGAAAATGTTCTTTTAAGACACCAGCTCTGCTCCTGACTTGCAGACCTAAAAAACAACTTGCCTGTCTGCTTATTAAGTCCCAGGAGGACTTTGATTAACTTCTCTCTTCTAGTTAAATTTTGTCATATCATTGCATAAAACTGGAATACTAATTAGATGATACATTGTCTTATTTTGTCTTCTGCCTCTAGCTGGTATTATGCAGAGGAATTTGCTCATAGGGAAAATTTCTTTATAATCCCACCAGTTAGAAATTATTTATGTTTTCAAGTAATTTTTTTTATATCTATCCATTTTAGTTATATATGTCAAATAGATCTGTGATTTCTCCTGAGTAAGGCCTTTTTTACTGATTTGGGGATGTGAATGAGTGAAAAGGTTAATTTATTTTTAAAATCAAAAACAAATTAATAAATATCAGTGTCTAATATTGTCTGGAAAAAAATTATATGCATTTATGAAGAGTGGATAGGCATCCTGGAAAGTAATTAATCTGGTTAGATTCAGTCTGACTGGGTGTTGTTCATCACCAGATTCATATTAGCCTACAGTGAATTCCTCTAGCAGAAGTATTGGATATATAATTTTCCTCATAAAAAGAGGAATACTGAAGTGCTATACAACAGTGATTAAGCCATTATTTAAATGCCATATGCTTGTATTTTAAGAAAGCTGTAAAAAAAAACCCCACAGTTGAGAGGGCCTAAAATTAGGAGCATTCTCTGCTTATCAAAAAGAAGCTTGAAAAAAATGATATATAATGTGCACTATATATAGAATAGTTACAGGATCTATTTATAGTAGATAGGATAGACCTCTGTATAAGGAGGTTTCTGTTGATGGTGGAAGGATCTTTAATTAGCAGGGAAAGAATTATAAAATGTAATGGCCTCCAGCTGAAGTAAGTAGAGCCTGTATTAGAAATACAGTGTAAACCTTTCACAGAGAGAGCAATTAATGCTGGAATAGATATCCTAAGGGTATGGAATTTTTGACACTATATGTTTAAAACAATATAGGTTGTCTTTCTATTTTAATTTCTCAGCAAATTACTATCTAGGTATAGGTAGGTATCAAGTTAGTATAATTACACTATTCCCTCCTTGCTGCTTTGAAAATCTTCCACTTTCCCCCACCCCCCTGAATGAGCTTAATATCCACTGAAATCACAGAGTCCTGCCACTGATTTTAGCCTGTTTATGACCCTGCTGTCTTGTCTCCAGTACAAATCTTCCTTTTACATTTCATAATGCAATCAAAAAAGCACTTCTGCAAAAACAATTCTATGGAAAGATTCAAAAACTTTTTTGAAGGATTCGGTGATCATTAGAAATTACTTCATATCAAGTTTACTAGCTCTTTGCTATATGTTTCTCACTGATTTTCTTTAATAAGATTCCAAGAAGCTGTTTGTGGTCTGAAGAATGCTTACTGTTTGTTTCACTGATGTAATTTTTCTGTCAGGGAAAAAAAAAAAAAAAAAAAAAAAAAGGCATTTTGTACTTCAACAGGTAAATTTAACTTTGTCTCTGCACTATTTGTGGGGTTAACTATGTTGAGCATGAAGAACCCTTTGGATGTGAAGCAGTGAAGTAGAGGTTGATTTGGCATGTTACGGCACAGATCCTTACCTGATTCAGGTCCAGATGTGTTTCACATTGCAGAAACAGGAAAAACACCTACATGTGTAAGTAATTGCAATTCTGAGGCTCAGCAGCAATAGTAGAAGCCCTATTATTTTTACCCACAAATTAGGAAGTAATACTGTCTCTATGTTATGCACTGCTTACTTCTTATGTTCTTCCTCATGGTTAGGAAGTCATAGAAATAATATCTTCTTAAAAGGTATGAGGCAAAGAGTATTTCAAAGACCTCTTCTCTGAATATATAGCTGAGTCTTTTATTTCTCACATTTTCACATTTTCACTGCCAAAGAAAGAAACGGATTTACTTAAAATCTGGGATTATAATAGATTCCAGGCACTATATTCCCAGGGTGGCTACAATAATCCCATGTATAACATTACAGTTCTTGTAATTTAATTTTGCTCTCAGAGATAATTGTAGTATAGGCACTCCATCTGCATTTACTGAAACTATCAGATGCATTACTTTTCTAAAATAATATAGTTAAAATGTGTCTGAAATGATGGACTAGAATCAGATTTTAATTCAGAAGCTGTAACTGTAATGCTGAATAGAAAAAAAAAGGACCCAAGGTCAAGTGGTGAAGCATGGTTGGCATACATGCTGCTTAAGCTGTATGTTGGAACAGTCAAGCTGAGAAGGCTCAGTTAAGCAAAGCGTGTAGTCATACTCCAGAGCTTCTTCCTATTCTTTCATTTAGTAGTATGGATGTAGTGACAATACATGCTATTTATTCACTGTTTGAACTATCCTGAAAATACAAGATACAGGTAAAGTGGATTTTTATTCAAGGAGACTATCTATCATGAGAGGAGGACAGCAGAGTAGTATAGATGTAGACTAGAAACTGAATTGATGTTACTTCTGCTATTGACTATATATCCTGAGGCAAACCAATTAACATCTCTAGATATCAATGTACCATCCATAAAGAGGTTTAGTAGTTACTTTCCTGAGATTTCTAGGTTTGTTTTGGAAATTAATGACAGTGTATGAATGAGAAGCTGTGTTACTACTCCTTACAGATTGTTATTTAGAAACCTAATTGTGATTGATAGTTGGTAATACAATATAAGTCATATCTTTTATTATTCTGTAAAAATGAGAGAACATTATCTTATTACCTTTTTACAGTCTCAGAATGGTTTCCTTAAGTTCTACTCCATGATTAAGATAAACAGAAACATTAACATGATACAATATCATTTATGAAGGAACAGGTTTCTAGTATGCCTATAACTTGTCTTCTGTGAATTTCTGGATTCAGTCATAGCATGTCCAGGTTAACTATGTATTTCAGCAACATTAAACTGCAAAGTAGCCGTACTCTTCATAACTGCAGGTCATTTTTTTTTTTTTTTTGAAAGCTGCTGCTTGCTACATTGAACCAAAGTCGCCCCCTTGGAGACAATATTCAAAAATTATGGAAATTTGTAAGAAATTAATAGGAAAAATCAAGGTGTTTTGTTTTGTTTTGTTTGTTTGATGTGTGTGTTGGTTTTTTTTTTAATGGAAGTAATACTACTTGCATTATATTATACAGGGTTAAAGGATGAGATCCAATATCTTGAACTTAGGAAGTGAACTGATTTTTGAATTTTTGGTTCCCTTTTTTCCCCAACTGAATAAGTTTCAGATCTGATCAAATGGTAAATGGTATTTGTCTAAAAATTTTCAGAGGCAGATTCATTTTAGCTAAGTCTAAGCAAATAGCTGTAGTAGAAAGTTAGTTAAAAATAAATGTAAACATTTTTAAAAAAAATTAATAAACAAACAAAACATACAGCCAAAATATTGAAA
>JANHFX010010771.1:0-66490 GCA_027560015.1 Chloroceryle amazona | reverse complement strand
CACAACAGCCTCTTCACGGGGTGCTTCTGCCTTGCCCTGGCCTTTTCCTGGAGTCTTAGACGAGTGTCACGCTGGGGCAGTGCTGGGCCTGCACCTCTCTGCAAGCCTACTGCCATCACCTTTGCATGCTGAAGTCTGTATGTGACCAGTCTCCCTGCACAGAGGCTACTGGGAAAGAAAAGGCTTTATTCTCATATAGGCGTTTAGCTTCGGAAAAGTGAACCAGGTCTGCAGCTACGGTAGACCATCCTGTACTTCATTTGAAACGTGGGACTTGTTGGTTTTTCTGTGCCATGTGTGAGTCAGTTAATTTTATTGCCTGTTGCGTTTGTGGCACTGTTGTCATGATTTTCCTTTACATCTACGTTAATAAGTAACTGTGGTGCCACCTCTTTCTGCTTAATAAAAACCTGGTAACCTTTATTCACAAGGCAGAAACTTGTAAAGCTGAAGAGTTTCACCGAGAGACTGAAACTTGCTTGCGTGCAACAAAGGATTAGGACATCTGGATCATAAAAAGGACTATTTTAGTTGTAAGGTTGGAAATTAGAGTAAGGTTTTATTAATCTTAATTTTATGGGAAAATAGGCTGAATGTGTGCAACACAGCAGTAGTGAGGTTCTAAGCACAGCTATCCTGTCTCTCTCTGAGGGGCATGGGTAAAAGAGATAGTGGGGCTCTGATGAAGGTGTTATGTCTAGACCCAGCTCTGTAGCTTTATCCTTGCTGCCTCGGTCTCTGACTAGTAAATATTTTATATACTTAAGTGCTGTGAGAATTGATTATCTTCTGTTCTTCTCCTTGCTTTCAAGTCTTCTAGCTATTTTAAGAAAGCAATATTCTCTAGTGCAAAAAAAATTCTTTCTTGGGATTTTGGGTTGATTGCCTAAACCTGACTTTTATTCTAATTTTGTAGTAATGCTGACTGATAATGATACACAGACAGCACTGGATAGCTATGCCTGATTTACGCTTGGATGCTTTCTTTGTGTATATATAAGCACTAAAAGACTGCACTTTTTTTTTTTTGAATGTAAGTAAGTTTTGAAAAACTCGGCTGCTTGTGCATGTTGCTCTCTCAGCAGCAGAACAGTGAGTGGCTGATGTGCTCTGATGCCATGTGAAGGCTAAAAGGAATGCTGAGAGAATTGTTCAGTGGTGTGCTATTTTTCATAGAAGAATGGAAGACAGGGAAAAAAATGCTGAGGGGATTGTATCTAAAGATGAATTAAAGAAGCAGGACGTAGCAGATAGGAAAAAATCTAATGCATCCAAAACCAAGCTAGACTTGAAGAAGATCCCTTAGCCTGTAACGGACTATGAAGATGCAATTCCTCGTGGCAGACACCCCTCAGGCTAGCCAACCACTGTAGTCATCATTTTAGAGCAGTGTTATCCCTAGGCCAGAAAGATAGTAGAGTGTATCCAGGAAGGCTCATACTGTGGTGCTAAGAGGAGTCAGGATTGGAAGCAGTAAAGCAAAATGAAGTCCTTTTGCCAAACTGAGTTCCTTCATGTGGAATGAAGACAAGTAAAGGAGTAACAAGACAATATCTCCCGGAGGAAAGAACTAATGACTTTTTCAAAGCCCACCAGTGGCCAAAGCTTTTCTACAAAAAAATGCACATTTTGGAGTGAACTAAAAAAAGAAATCCTGCAGAAGCAACACAGTGTAGAGATTAAAATTGAATCGCTTGTTTATTACTGGTACTAACAACAGTGCCCTTATGTTCTGCTGTAATAGTTCCCTATTTCTACATATCGTGAATTAGTGGACAATGGTTAATCATCACTCTTGTAGATGTAAAAGCTGAGGTGTTAAAAGTGATGCCTTTTAAGCACAGTGACACAGTTAATGGTGGGGCTGAGACAGCTAAAAACAATAACTACTAGATATGTTCAGTTTCTAAGGCAATACCATAGGCTTTTGATCATTAAATATTCTGATGAATTTTATACACTTGAATTGTCAGTCACGGGACTTATGAAGGCAAACACTTCTTTTATGAAGTTTACACATTTAAATACCTCTTTTTTTTTTTCTGGAAAGAGGAAAAATGTAGGAGGACAAAATACAAAGAAAGTGGTGTAATCCTGGTGAGTTTATTTACCTGTTGCCAAATAAGCACCCATTTGATTGAATTATCCTGTATTTTGAATAAGTGTCTGAGTTTTGTATAATTGTCTGAGATGAGAAATGTATTAATTTCCAAATTTGCTGAGAGTTTTTGAGAAGCTCCTGTATATAATAAATATAAATGTGTGGAAGCAAAATTGCCGAGAAGCATCTTAGTTTTGAAATAACTGAAAGAACGTACCTGAATAAACACATTTCTCCATTCTGAAGTGAGCTGTGTCTTTTAAGAACATAACTGAGAAAAAAAGGCAGTTTGAAAGAAAATGGAGCTTAGCTGAAATTCAGTTTATAGCCCTGGTCACCAAAACAAAGAAAACCTGAATTCATGCCCCAGTGAGTTCTTAGAAAGCTAAATGGTGGAACTGATGTGGATCTGTATAGTGTTTCAGTTCAATATCTTGAATTATTAGGACTAAGGGAAAAAAAAAAAGATACTGTCCTGGTCAGGCATAGTTTATAATTAAGGTTGACAAAAATGTCTGGTTGACAACTTTTTTTTTTCCCATTTGACACCTGTCCTACTTGCCACTATCTCAGTTTTCAGTATAAAAAGCTTTAATTCTAGTTTATTTAGAAAAACTCTCTGAGAAAACAAACACACACACACACACAAAACTCACAAAACCCCTCAAAAGCCAGGAAAAGAAAATAGACATTCAGACTGATGCAGACCCTTGTCACAATGTACCTACACAAGGTCTCTTGCTCGGTCAACACATGAAACCTGGAATCTACAACCAAAGTAGACGTATCCCCTTCCATAAGCCTACTTAGAGCCTTTGAAGTCAAAATTTGTTTTTCATATAGTATGAACTCCATTGGGGTAATATGCACAGAGAAGGCTGCAATAGATTTCTTTAAAACCCAGATATCAACGCAGGCAGAAATGTTCATACCCTCTTTCAGCCTAAAGCATTTTCCAGATAGGAATTAATTTATAATGAAAAATATGATAATCTTAATTTTAGAAGATAAATGATTGCTAATTAGTTGCAATAATTTGAAATTTTATAGTACTTTTCTCTGTGGATATCAAAACACTTTGCTAAGATGGGTAAGTATTATTATCTCATTTTTCACAAGAGATAACTGAGACAGCCAGAGGTGAAATGGCTGATTCCAATTGTACACGTCATTATTGGGTTTGCAATTAGAATTCTGAACACTGTGCTATATATTTATGCAACTAGTCTGTAACTATTTCTTCAACTTCAATGATATCCGTTCTGTTACCCCATTAAAAACTCATGAATTTCATTTAAATACATTGAGATATATTGCAATTGTTTTCTTTTAATTTCTTTTTGGAATCTAAAACTTTCTGCATATCCTTCTGGTGCATGGCATCATGTTTGGTCATTTTGCCTTTCCTGAAATACCTGAAAAGTCTGAAACACCTCAAAAGATCTTTTCCCAAATCAATTCTGACCCAAAGCCAGAAACAGGAAATGCATTTTTAGGGATTTTGAATTGGTATTTAAGCCAGGCTTACACATAACAAGAGAGTCTTTTGCATCCTGCCTGTATTTGTTATTCTGATTATTTAGGTTTTTTTACAATCAATTTTCTGAATTTTCTGATTTCTGACAGTATTTATAGCTGTAGTACAAAACTGCTTCAATGTTACTTTGCAGTTGTTTTATTTGGAAGTGGGATCTTGTTTGAAATCAAAAGGCAAAACAAGTTTAGAATAAGACTGATGTTTGTGCTTTTTTGCTTATTTTGGAGACATTTATATAAATAATCCATCTGTTTGTTTTTTATGTGAAAAAAATATTGATCTTTCCCACTCCAGAGGACAATGGTAGCTAGTGAAATTCTAGCACTCTGAAAATGATTGTCTGAAATGTGAAAAATTGATGAGGGTTGATAGGTAAGCTGTTTCAAGTTTTGGTTATTTTAAAAAAAAATGTATTCATTTTATTAATTCACTTTCAATGAATGTTTCTGCTTTTCTAAAATATTTATCTCTCCTGCTTCTCCACTCAAGATATAATTATATAATATCAGATGGTCTCAGAATGTCTAGCTCCTGATATTTTTCTGAAGGCCACAAAAAAGGTGGAGGAATAGCCTTGTTGTCTCAAAAATAAATTTCCCCCAGTATATTAAAGAGAAGCCCAAAAGATGTAAATCTGTCTTTGGCTTCCCATGTTAGGCAATATTTAGTCTTTCTATAGCAATGTACACAGAACCTTGAGCCCTAAAACCTGAACCAATTAATTCACCCTACAAATTAGGACATATCTTTGGCTTATCTGTAGTTGTAGTGTACAGGCAGAACACACATATTATCTTTGGAAATCTCAAAGCATTTGAGGAGAAATGAAAATATTCTAAATGGCAGACAAAGGCAAAAATACTAGAAGTTCCTTTTTACCACCACCAGGTAAAGAGGACATGCTATCTTTTCCAAGGGAACAGGAGGGAGCTGATGAGAAACCAGCAGAAGGTGCACAGGCAGATCACAGTGGCATCCATGAGTATTTCCTGCTGTGATTTCAATACCAAACCTACAATAGCTTCTGACTTTTTCCACCACTCACCTCTTCCTTACTAGTACGTGTTCAAGTTGAGTTGCTGCTCTTGGTGTTGCCAAATTTCATTTTGTCTCTGGTCAAAGATGACCCCTTCTAGTGAAGTTCTGGGCTGACCACTGTGCCTGCAGTTCCCACTGTCCCTCAGCCCACAAAATCATTCCCCTGAAAATTTTTGCTGCTTAGACCTGTCCATGTAGCTAATACTGCAGTCAATTTGTTAACTCCACCAGTCTCTTTCAATCTCCTTTTAACACTGTTTTCATCTTGAAATGTCTTGCTGGCATAATGCCTCAAAGGTATTATTAAGAGGAGTTGCTATAAGGTGACACAGCCAACAGCCCAGCTGAAGTGCCTCTACACCAACACACACAATGTGGGCAACAAACAGGAAGAGTTGGAAGCCACTGTGTTGCTATAAAGCTATGGCCTAGCTGCCTTTACTGAAACTTGGTGAGATGAATCCCATGACTGGAGCATGTCTGTAAATTGTTACAGCATGTTCAGAAGGGACAGGTGAGGAAGGAGGGTTGGAGGCATTTTCCTCTACATCAAGAAGTGGATAGAGTGTGAAGAGCTGTCTCAGAAGAATAGCCATGAGCGGATTAAAAGCTTATGGGTAAGAATTAGAGACCGAGACAACAAAGGGAACCTCGTGGTTCACGCCAGATCAAGGGGAGCCTATTGATGAAGCCTTCTTACTCCAGCTACAGGAAGTATCACACTCACAGGTTCTCATCCTGCTGGGGGACTTCAACCACCCCAATGCCTGCTGGAAAAGTAGCACAGTGAGCTGTAGGCAATCCAGGAGACGTCTGGAATGCATGGAGGATAACTTCTGAAGCCAAGTAATAGATAGCCCTACCAGAGGGAATGTGATACTGCACCTGATGGTCACCAATACAAGTGAGCTTATCGGTGAAGTGAAGATTGGAGACAGCCTGGGCTGCAGTGATCATACACTGATGGCGTTCACAGTCTTGAGGGGTATGGGTCAGGAAGAGAGTAAAGTCAGGACCCTTAATTTTAGGAAAGGAAAATTCTAGCTCTTCAAGGAGTTAGTCAGTAGGACCCCCTAGGAAATGGCCCTGAAGGGAGCAGAACAGAGCTGGCAGATCTTTAAAGATGCCGTCTATAGAGTGCAAGACCTCTTGGTCCCCAAGTGTAAGAAATCAGGCAAGGAAGGCAAGATTGAGAGCAGCCCTGTGGAAAAGGACTTGGGGGTGCTGGTGAATGAAAAGCTGGACATGAGATGGAAATGTGCACTCACAGCCCAGAGGGCCCAATACTTCATGGGCTGCATCAACATGACCAACAAGTCAAGAAGGTGATTCTACCCCTGTACTCTGCTCTGGTGAGAACCCAGAGAACCTTGTCCAGATCTGGAGTCTTCACCACAAGAAACACGTGGACCAGTTAGAGCAGGTCCAGAGGAGGGCCACAAAAATGATCAGAGGTTTGGAGCACCTCTCCTTTGAAGAAAGGATGATAGTGTTGGGGTTGTTCACCCTGGAGAAGAGAAGGCTCTGAGGAGACGTTATTGTGGCCTTTCAGTACTTAAAGGGGGCCTGTAAGATGGGGACAGTCTTTTTAGCTGGCCGTGTTGTGACAGGGCAAGGGGTAATAGTTTCAAACTAAAAGAGGAGAGATTTAGACTAGATACAAGGAAGAAATTTTTTATGTTGAGGATGGTGAAACACTTGTGCAGGTTGCCCTGAGAGGTGGTGGATACCCCATCCCTGGAAACATTCCAGGTCAGCCTGGACAGGACTCTGATCAACCTGATCTAGTGAAAGATGTCCCTGCTCGCTGCAGGGGGGTTGGACTAGATGACCTTTAAAGTTCCTTCCAACCCAAAGCATTCTATGATTCTGTGCTTCTATGAAATAGCTGTCCAGTGTCTATCTGAGATGTTCTGCATGTCATCTATCACACTAGATCTATGTAGCAGTAGTGAGCGTCCTGTGGAATTTTGGAAGGCTTTCTGATGCTTATATTGGCATGTTATTTTTGGCATTTTCTTGATCTTCCAATTATACCTTTTTCCTGTTACAGGATGCGTTTCTTTCCTTCTCCTGAGTTTTAAAATATGGTTTTTTTTGAGAGCAAGCTTCTCCCTACACTCAGTGCTAAACAGCAGGAAGTCCAGTGTTGGACAGAAGGGATTTTTTTTGTTGTTGTTTTATACTACTACACAACTATGTATTTATTTACCATGGCGTTTATAAGCAAATTAATCAAATGACTTCATACTAAAGAGAGTAATCCCAATTGTCCTTTGCAGAAGAAAGTAAAACTAGTCTTCCAAAGGAATCACCCACTGCAGAGGAACAGGAGGAAGTGGAGCAAGTGGAGGAATCAGACACTGAGAGCATTGGTGAGTACTGCTTTCCCCTGAGGAGAGCTTGACATCACCTTAAAAATCCCATTACTTTCTAGTCTTCATTTTTTCACCGTTACTGTTAGGAACATCATCTCAGACCAGTGCTATCAAGTTACAGTTATTGAGCTTCTCTGCTCCCTTTTGCTTGACTTACCTTGTGTACTTCATTTTTCTCTTTCCCATGGCTAGTCTCTTTGGTTGTTTTTCATAGAAGACCTAGGAAAAAAAAAAATCAAGACAGGGTGAAAAGATTACAAAGTAGGTAATGCAGATTTGATCTGAGGTATCAAGCTGAAAAGTACTTTTCGCAAGTGCTTATGAGTGGTTGGAAGTTTGGAGTATTCTGCATTGCAGTCTTGCAAAGAACTACACTGGGTCACACAGTAGCAGTATGCTTTTTTGAGGACAGTGATGTCTTCTGGTGATCTGTTGTATGTGTTTTTACTAAATGTTTTGTATAACGATATGCATTCAATAGCTACTGAAAAGCCACTTTAAATTTTATTTGGCTTCTAAAGCTGAGACATAAACACCAAGTAAAGCTGAACTGAACTATGTCTTGACTTTTAACATAAAACTTTTAAAAACAGTCTCAAAATTTTTCTTCTTTAAATTCTTCAATTTTGAATATTCACAGTGAAGTTTCTAAAAGCCCAAGGGAGCACTTTTTACAGACTGCTCCAGGACAAGTTGTTACTAAGACATGGTACCCTTGTTTTGAGTTATGGAGTGCCTATTATTCTTTTCAAGGAGGCCAAGAATGTGTGAACCCTTTGCCTTTGCAGGTGCAAATATATTGTGAATATAAATTTCTGTATTTTCCCACTTCTTAGATGCAGAAGGCCATTTGGAGGAGGAAGATAATAGTGAAGTACCCTTGGAAGCACAAAAAAGTGCTGAGAAGGTAGAAAAGACAATCTCAGAAACTTTCTTCTATAAGTATGAAGACATATATTCACAGCCATTTGTCACTGAAGGCTCTGGGATACTCATTAACCTTCTTACTCTTAAGTATCCTTTCTGGTGATACTGTGGAAATTTAAAGCTAAGGATATTTAATATATATACTTAGAATTGTATTTATCTAATTTGGAGTAGCCTGTGTGCAGAACGAGACAATTCTGTGTAGCCCACTCTGCACACCTAACTCTTCATGGGCAGCTCTACATCTACATGGGGACAACTCTACGTGGGTCTGTCATGGGAGGTGGAGAGGGTACCTCCTGTGAGCACTTTCCTGCCATGCCTTGTGTGGTTTATTCCCTTTTTTTTTTTTTTTTTGGAGATAGTGGTGTTTTTTAAATTGAGGAACATAAAGGCATGGTACCCCACCACTCCAGGATCCTCCTCAGCCCCAGGGAACTGGGAATGTGGGGAGACAGCAGTCCCCACTGCCATGGCACTTTTTCCCAGTCTGCACAATGGATATGGCAGTATCAGCACCAGAGAGGCCTCAGGGGTTTGGCAGGTAGCAGGAGACAGTGGAGCAGCTGCCTGCTCCTGGTTTCCCAACCAAAACCCTCCTGTATTTCTTCCCACCCACCCTGCATCCTGCCTGTGTGCTATCTGGCTGTAATGTTAATTTTTGTATTCCCTGTTTGATTTAGATGCCTTTATCTCATCAATAATTTAAATATTACTTTATTAATGAGTCACCAAAACCAGTTGTAGAATAAGGTGGACACCTCTACAACTTTGTTTGATCTCTTGCCTGTAGAACAAGTTCCTAGTAGTTTGATGCATATTTCTTACATTGTGTTTGAAAAGCGAACACTGGTAGAATATTAATTCCTTGCAGCCTCAAAGGATCGAGTGGAGGCAAGAGATGTGCCCTGTAGTGGAGATGAAAGGATGGAATATGAACTTTAGAAGGTCTTCACTTGCACATTCCCCTCAGTTATAGAGGCTTGATATATTTTACCTTCACTGTATACTGAACAAAACTATCTCTTCCCATCAGGCTTTTAGTCACCAGATTCAGTATTCCCATTTCAGTTTTCATCTAAGTGTTTCTATCCTCTTAGTAAACTTCTCTAGAGAGCCAATGTCAAATCTTTTCCTTATTGAACTGTTCTCAGACATTCTTTTGGATATGACTGCACCAGAAGTGTAAACCTGCTGCTGATGGATAGCCAAACACTCATGTATATAGCAGGCAACCAAGTGGTGCTCCTGGACCTGAAAACTAAATCTCAAAGTTATCTCCGGAGCAGCAGTGGTGGTGGAATTGGGTTTATCATGGTATGGCTTTTGTTTCATGTTTTAGGATGTTAGTCACTTTTTGGAAGTGAAATGTTCACTTGGTCGCCTGCTGGGAGGTTTCTACAGCTGCATATGCATGTACATAAGAAAGTATGGTATTGATTAGGGGGATGTGTGGGCTACTCAGCCCATCAACTTAATTGGCGGAGGAAAAATATCTGCACACCTAAATCCCAGGCTCAGGTCCTTTAAGGACTGACAAGTGCCAGCTAGGATTAATATTTAGAACTATTACATTCTTTTTTTTTTTGGCTCCTATCAGTTTTTATCTTCTCTTTTTCCTTTTTATTTATCACTCATCTCTCCTGTCACAGCTGATATTAGTTTACTGTTTTGCCTTCACTTAAAATTTAGAAAATCTTGTTCCTAGATAAATGAAGAGAGGGAGTATCCAGTTTCACTCTAGTAAGCTCCTACCGAGAACTTGGACTCTCAAATGCTTCCCCTGGATTTGAAGCATTTTACCCTGTGGAGGGTTCTGCAATCTCTCAGTTGTATTCCACATGAGCAAGGCTCTTAGAATACCAGCCTCAGGCTGGTCTGCTCCATTTTAAGCAGCTTTTTCTGAGGAATCATGGTACATCTTTATGTCTTCAGTGTCATTCAGGATGGCTTTTCTGCAGCTGTCTGCACAAGTAGATGGCTGCTGACACAAATGCTGCTCATGGAAAGATCAACTAGTGGGTTGAGTGAGGTAGGAATACTAAAAAAAATGCATGATAAAGCAAATTATTTCACATTTTGCCATGATTCTGCATTATATATGAAATATACCATTTTGTGTGCATGACTGTTTTAATATTTTCTGTGCATAGTAGCTTCATTCTGATACTGAGCAAAAGACTGGCAGTTGTTCAGAACAAACACAAATAAAAATGCAACCTAGTACTTATGGCAATATCTTTTAACAAATGAGTCAGTAAATACAATTGAGTTATTACTTAGTAGCTGTCAGGAGAGAGACAGAGGTGTCATTACAGCATGCAATGGAACTTTTACTTTTTCAAGGCACACCCTACTAAGCAGTACTTTGCAGTAGGAGAGAAAGGAAAGAAGCCAAACCTCATCATCTATGATTATCCTTCACTGAGGCCCTACAGAATACTGCGAGGTAGTGTAAAAACCTCTATTTTTATTTTACACAGACTAATGTTTACAGATCACAGGAAATGAAGTAGTGGGTGACTTCAGAAGCCTAGAAGGAAATGCAACCTTTTTGTTCTTCAAAGCAAAATAAACTCCAGTTTCAAGCTTTTTCATTATTGCATGGGAGGAAGCGCTTATTAAGAATAAATTTTGATCTGAAAGCTATTAGTCAAGAAAATAATTGCAGTGAAACCTGAGCTCCTTCTAGGTAGATTTTCCTATTGTTTCTTCCTCTTTTCTGTGTGTGTATTGGGTTTTTTATGTTCCCTCAGGTGGAACAGAGGAAGCCTATGTTTATGGTGATTTTAACACTGCTGGCACTTTGCTGGCCAGCATTGGGAGCAGCCCTGACTACATGCTGACTATCTGGGACTGGAAACAAGAAAAGATTGTGTTGAGGTCAAAAGCTTTTTCACAGGATGTTTATAAGGTCACATTTTCTGCTGATAATGAAGAGCAATTAACTACATCTGGAGCAGGACATATCAGGTAGGTGTACTGATTAGGATTAAATCATATCCCCTCCGAAGTCATAATATGTAGAAGATGACTAACAAGAAAATATCATGAGCAAACATGGACCAATGAGGAATGCTATTTTACCTGGCCATTACAATTACAGAAATGAGAAAGCTCAAGTCTTTCATCCAGTCAGCCAAGTCTTTTAGCACCTTTGCTGTGCTGTGCTTGGCTGTCAAATGTCAGTACCACCAGCTCCGTTCTTGTAATTTCAATAAGCACTGAGGTGAATGAATAAAAACCATATTTATATATGCATGTCTTCTAGCTGGTAGCATAGCATGTATGCCTCCTGTGGCTTCTGGGCTTTCTGCCTTTGACTTCTTGAACTCATCTGCTGCTTGGGCAGACTTTAGAACTGGTTGCCAAGTCATGGATCAGAAATCATTTGATACCACCTAAAGCCTGCAAGGAAGCCTTACAAAAGATATGCTTACATACACTCCCTTCACCGGGAAGTTCATGGACCCTTTTGTAAAAAAAGAAATGAAATCACAAGGTTAAGCTCTTTGGGACAGGGATTAGCTTTGCGTTCTGTGTTTCTCTGGTGTTAAATGTTAATACAGCAGATACTTAAGATGCTATTGTAATAAAAAATGATACCTTTAAAATTATAACACATCTAAACTTGCTTTGAATTTTAACAAATGAATCAGGTCAAAATTTCAGATTTGCTCTATAGTTTTGTTGCAAGGTGGGTCTGAAACAGCAAATAGCTTATTTAGTCCCAGAATGAATGTTGTTTAGAACATATAATTTATGGAAATCTGACAAAACAAAATCTCTTATAAACTTTATTTTGAGATAAAATACTATGAATAAACTCTGACATAGCTTTTATAACAAGATAAACACGACCTTTCACTCAAATGAGGCCGCAATTTCCAACACCTGTCTTAAATGGGAGACTTAAATGTCTTCTACAGATACAATGAACCATCTCTAATTGCAGTAATGTTAATTTTTCTGTAATGCAGTAATTTAAATGTATGCTTTATACCACTAAAAATATAATGATCAACTAGAAATAGCTATGGAGATCTATAATAAAACCTTTTGCTCAGTGAGATTTTATAGTCCATGGGAATACTTGAATGAAATTCAGAGAAGACCTTAGTCCATTGGATTTACAAAGTTAAGCATCATATACTGAAGACAACAAGAGTGAAATAGAGATACCTAACTATGTGTATTGGTTGTAGCTAGAAAAAATTTAGCCATGCATTTTACACTTACTTATTTTAAATAGCAGTTTAACCTCATTCTGCCCATTCCACATCCTTTTTCTGGCTTTTTCATAGGGGTTCTATAGGGAAGTGTTTATCTAATTACAGAGCTTTGTCTCATTTTAAAAAGAAAAACCCAAGGTTTCCTATGAAAAAGAATAATAACTGAACAGGACTTCCCTCAGAGGCAGCCCTCTCGGATATTTTTACAATATAAATATAATATATAAAATCTCAGATATTATGACAATATCGGAGAGGGACTGAAGAGTGTGTTTAGGAAAGAGTGTATCAGAGCACTGTTTTGCCTACGCTCAGGTTCTGGAAGATGGCTCTCACCTTCACTGGTCTCAAGTTACAAGGAGCTTTGGGCAGGTTTGGAAAAACAGCAGTGACTGACATCATGGGTTATGTGGAGCTGCCTGATGGGAAGGTCAGTAAGAAGAAGTTAAACTGGTTTTATGTTCCCTCTCAGGTTTTGATACAAAGTCTACTGAATAAGTTGTAGAGTTACTATTTACTTCAAAGAGATTTGAATTAGACCCTCAATGCACTGCTCTGATAAGCTAATATTGACACTAATTTCCCCCAAACCTTGCTTGCATTGTAATAATTGAAAAGTGCAGTTAGACTGTAATTCCCAGACAAAAGATCTCTGTTGGCTTAGAGCTGAGGCTGCTCTAATGGGGTCGTGAAAATGTTACTGTAAAGACATAGAAAGAGTCAGCCCTATTCTTTAACCATTTCAGTGCATGTAAATTATGTCACATCACTAACACGTTGAATCCTTCTCATCCTTTACCCTTTATTTTGCAAATGTCTGTACATAGCTATTGATTCAATGCTTTCATGGATCAAAGCCATGAATGTTAACCAGATTCTTCCCAGTATTTCTGCATGGTTAAGTGCAGATGCTTATGTGCTTATTTTCATTTGCATTGAAGGTGATCTCTGGGACTGAGTGGGGCAACTTGCTGCTTTGGGAAGGGGGCCTCATTAAAGTAGAGCTCTGTCGAGGTGGACACAAGCCCTGTCACAGTGGCCCTGTCAGCCAGTTGGTTCTGGATGAAGGAGAACTTGTCACTGTTGGAAAAGATGGCTTCATTCGGGTGAGTTTTCTTGTGCTCTGCCTTTACGTGAGCAAATCTGCGGTCAGCAGGTAAATGTTACATATTTTCTTTACCAGGGCTTATTTATGGAGGCAATTTTGCAGTGCTCTTTCTTTCTGAGAATAAATTTTTTAGAACAAACAGAATAGGAGCACATCTCCACAGTATGTGTGTTTGAATAACAGTGTTAATCAAATGTTTTCTGTTTAATATAGTAAATAAAAAATCTTTTACTTTAGTAAATCAAAATAATTTTCAGTGATTGTCAAACAAATTTCTTGCCTGCATTCTAACATTTTTTTCATGCATAGTTTTGGTTAATCTGTATAATTTTCAGACCTATTAATACGTGTTGTGTTATTTGAAAGGATAAACTACAGCAATATTTGAAATTAATTTTCTGAGTATTTGCAAGCTCAGATTATTATAAGGATAGAAATTAACTAGCATCTCAGAGATACGTATACTGAAATAGAGGAACAATTAAAAGAGAAAGCATCCTGAAGCTGACAGAGAATTATACAAATCCTGGTCAAAAAGATTTTCTTATCCATACCACCAGTTTCAGATCTCACCTGTCAATTATCAAGGATTTTGCAATCTTGTTTGCCTGCTCTTTAAGGGAAGACATGATCCGTCTTCTGCTGATGTGTGGAAGACCCAGATAACTAATGGGAAGCTGACTGTTACAGACAGTGGAGGGTTTCAAATACCCTGGAGTTCGTGTTTTATAAATTGCTATTATCCTCTTCACTTGGTTGTAAGGGTTCCAGCTGATGTCTTGTCCTTATCCCACACAGCAGAACATGTATGTGTTAGATTTCCCATTCTTTCTTCTGTGCTGCCTCAGTATGAGCCATGCTGAGAGGCAGGCAGATATCATTTGCTCTCTGTAGTTCTGAGGCTTCCATGTATAGCTCTGCTGGTGCAAGGGCTGAGTTTAAGCTACTGCTGTTTCAGAATTGGACAGAGAGACTTTACATATACTTTGCATTGCACCCAAGTGTTTTGGACAGTAGTTGCTGATTGTCACTGTTCTAGTTTACATTGAAAGCAACGAGGTGGATATGACAGGTTTCATACACTACATGTAGAATCTACACTCCCCTGGTTTATTATAATTTTGAATTTCCATATCAATCATATATGAAAACATAACTTGGCCTTATAAAAACACACTTACACACTTTTTTTTTTTTTTTTTTCCATGTTTTGACACCATGAAGGTGTGGAACTTTGAGACAATAGATGCTGCGGATTCTGTGGATGACACAGGGTTACTAGAAGTGGAGCCTATGAATGAACTTCGAGTTGGCAGGAATGTCAGTCTGAGTTTCATATCAAAAGTTCATGACTGTGGACAGCCCATTTGGTATGCTCAGGTAAGATACACTGAAGTATATACATCTCTGTGGACACAGAATGAAGGAGATTGTGTTAATTAACAGCGGGAGTCCATTAAAAATCAATATGTTTTTTTTTTTTGGTAGAATTCAATCTTTTCCTGAAAATATAAATATATATATATATATATAAAAATATCATCTTCTCTCAAACACAGGAACAGGCTTCCTAGAGAGGTGCTCAATGCCCCAAGCCTGTCAGTGTTGAAGAGGCATTTGGACAATGCCCTTAATAATATGCTTTCACTTTTGGTCAGCCCTGAATTGATCAGTCAGTTGGGCTAGATGATTTTTATAGGTCTCTTCTGACTGAATGTATTTTTAGTGTATAATAACATGTGAGAGTCTTGCTTTCAGAGACAGGACTGCATAAGAATAGGAGAATGTCAAAAGGCATTGTCCAAGTTCCGTTATCTGGACTGATGGACAGGACTCATAGGACCAACATCACCACATGCAGTCATTTCAGTTTCGCAATGTTGATCATGAAGGAATTTTTAAGGAGTCACCACAGGCAGTTTAATTTCCAAACTGAGTTTAAAAATATTCAAGTTACATGTTTTGGTTTTTTTCTTTTTTTTCAGGATACTAACGGAGCAATCTGGAAACTGGATTTGTCTTTCTCAAATATGGTAAGTTTGTTCTCTTCTGATTTCTTCAATTCCTTTGCAATCACTTCATTTAACTACACTACATGCATCTGCAATGAAGATTGTGTTCTATGAAGCTGCACAGTTGAAAATTTAATCATTTAAATAAATATTATTTTAAAAAATAATATTTTCATAATGTTATTGATTATAATGATTTTTCTGGATTAGAAAAAAACTTGATTTTTAATTCCTGGACTTTTGGCTTTGAAATTTAAGTTGCCTTAAAGAAGTTTTATCTTCATAAACTGGTAAGAAAAGTTACATGATGCAATAAATGAGTTCAAGGAATGTTGATATTTCCCGTCTAGGTAAGTGCTTGAAACAATCTTTACTATTGCAAATAGATGACAAAAAGGACTGGGAAAAACAAGGAGAAGATCAAATGCACTTCACAGGTTCTATCTTACTGGTTAGTAGTAGCTGGAGATATTTCTCATGGAGAAATAGATGACACCATTAAAATGAGGGCTCCCAAACACATTAAAGTAAATGGAAGCAATCCCTTTGAGTGTAATAAAGTTCTGTGGCAACAGGTAAAATTATGTTCCAGGAGTTTTACGGGAAATAAAAGATGTACAAAGTATACTATAAAAACTAATATAAAAAACATACAGATAACCCTATAATTCCTTGGATGATGAAATGATTTCTCAGGCTGCATAAGCTCTAGGCTTGAGAGCATTCTTTGCCTTCAGAGCAAGAGCTCTTTCTTAAAAGTACTAATTCTAAGATTGAAAAAACTTAAAGATGTTTCCCTCTGTTTTCACATAGAATATTATGGAATTTTAAATGAACTTAATGTTCCTATACTAATTTTGCTCATGATCTTCTTATGATTATTTAAATTAAAAAAAAAAAAAGAAGGGAATTTAATATAGGTACCTTATGCATGCCAAATTTTGTTCACACAAACACCACCTGTCTAGATTTATCATAGAATCATAGAATGGTAGAGGTTGGAAGGGACCTCCGGAGATCATCAAGTCCAACCTCCCTGCCAGAGCAGGATCACCCAGGGCAGACCAAACAGGAACAGATCCAGGCAGGTTTTGAAAGTCTCTAGAGAAGGTGAGTCCACAACTTCTCTGGGCAGCCTGTTCCAGGCTCTGTCACTCTCACAGTAAAGAAATTTTTCCTCATGTTGAGGTGGAACTTCCTGTGTTCCAGTTTGTGACCATTACCTCTCATCCTATCACAGGGCACCACTGAAAAGAGACTGGCCCCTTTTACTTGACACCCACCCTTCAGATATTTGTAAACATTAATAAGATCCCATTTCACTCCTCTTCTCCAGGCTAAACAGACCGAGGCCTCTCAGTCTTCCATCATAAGAGAGATGTTCCAGTCCCTTAATCATCCTTGTAGCCTCTGTTGGACTCTCTGTAGTATTTCCCTGTCTCTCTTGAACTGGAGAGCCCAGAACTGAACACAGTACTCCAGATGTGGTCTCACTAGGGCAGGGTAGAGGGGGAGGAGAACTTCTCTCAACCATCTGGCCACACTCTTCTTAATGCACCCCAGGATACCATTGGCCTTCCTGGCCACAAGGGCACATTGCTGTCCCATGGACAACTTACTGTCTACCAGGACTCCATGCTTGTTCTCCCTGGAGCTGCTTTCCAGCAGGTCTGTCCCTAATCTGAACTGGTACATCGTTCTGTTAGTCCCCAGGTGTAGGACTTTACACTTATGCTTTTTGAAAGTCATTAGGTTCCCCTTTGCCCAGATCTCCAGTCTGTGCAGATCTCGCTGAATGGCAGCACAGTCTTCTGGTGTATCATCCTCTCCTCCCAGTTTCATACCATCAGCAAACTTGCTGAGGGTACACTCTATCCCTTCATCTAGGTCATTGATGAAGATGTTGAATAAGACTGGACCCAGTACTGACTCCTGGGGAACACCACTAGTTATAGGTTGCCAACTGGACTCTGTGCCACTGACCATGACCCCCTGAGTCCAATTGTTTAACCAGTTCTCAACGCATCTCACCATCTATTTTTCAGGTTTGCTATAGGCATGGCTGGGAATAACTTGTATGTGCAGTTCCAGAATGTAGCACAATTTCTGTTCTGTTTTGCACTGCAGAGCCGTGATCCAGAGTGCCTGTGTACCTTTCACTCTGGAAGGATTGAGGCCATGTGTGTCTCTCCCATTACATACCTTATGGCCACCACTGCTCTTGACCGTAAGTACACTATTTCCTTCCTCTCCTACCACTGTAATTACCGTTTTTGAAGAGCTGTGATGGTTTGGAACTATCCTATTTTGAACTGAAGTTATTTGCTCTTTGAAAGTCACTTTACAGACAACTGTTATTCCTGGGATCAGTTCTTTAACAGTTAAGACAAATCATCAATGTTTTGAAATAAAACATTAAGAGTGCTTCAACTTAAAAGCCTGGGATTTTAGCAAGAGAAGTTTTTAATAGGAAACTTTGTAACTTCTGTTCGTTCTGAAGGCAGCTGAAAAGATGAGACATTTGGTTTGAGTAACAGCACTTGTGTTCAAGGCTTTAAAGTGCTAAGTATTGGGATTTGTTTTGTAAGGAATTACATACATTGTTAGCATTATGTAAGTCATTGTGACTGTTAATATTTGTGGCTTTCTTAGAAAAGGCAATAGCTATCATGCTCTCAACAACAGCTAACGTCATTAAGATATATTTATTTAACTAATACAGATATTGCAATCTAGGCCTCTCACCATTAGCTTTATCATGTTTTGAAAGAACCACCACTGTCCAGAACATTAACAATTTCATTTGCATTTCTCAAAAAAAAATGCTACAAGGTCTTTAATTCAATTCTTGTCAGTAGTATCTTGTCATTTGTCTGTGTTACAAAATGTACATGCTCTTCTAGCCTGAAGACAAACTCCTACCAGTTGAGCAAATGACACTTAAGATATATGCCAGCTGGAATGGAATTTTATGCAGACCAATATGTGTCTCTACACATCTGTTAATTTCACCTCTGGTGAAATTGGCTTTTCTTTGGACAATCTTCCAATTTCATTCATTTAAATATTTTTCTCCCTAGGCAATCCCAAGTAGTAGTGTATCATATTTTCCTATGTTGTCAGTACAGATTTTTCTTGCAGTATGCCACAGTTCTGTAATTATTTGAAAATTGCACATAGTGGTCAGCATGGGACTTCCTGTTACGCCTCTTAACCCTGACAACTATTAAAGTGAAGAAAGCTTATGTTTTTTTGTTCATGAGCACCATGCTAGCTGTGGTACTCAGTAAACGTTGGTCATTTCTTTGCAGGCAGGTGTTTGATACTCGAAGAGAAAAATTAATAACATTCTATCCAGATTTCAGTTAATAAAATAAGTTCTAAGGCACTTGTACATTAATAAATAAATGGACATTTCTCCTTATCTTAAAATGTAAGTGATATTGCAAGAAATAAACTCTTACTGTCTCCTTTCCACACAGGGTCAGTGCGTATCTATGATTTCATCAGCAACAGTCAACTGGGTGAAATTAAGTTTAAGCAAGGAGGAACAGCACTGACATGGGCACCTAGTGTTGTGAGTTTTTGCTAGCATGTTAACAAAAATTCATAAGGGGCCTATCAGCCTGACAGCACCAATAAAATTGCTTGCCATACAAAACCTTAAAGAATTCACTGTTAGGCCACCACAGAATTTACTGTAGTATGGTACATACCAGTTTGTGGAGTAGTATGTATATATGTATATAGCTTGTGTACAGTTTGACTTTACTGTGGATTATCAGGTATCCTATTTTGTCCTCCTGAGATTTTAAAATCTGATCTCAGTGTGCAGTCCCCAAAAGTAGCCTTAGTTTATAGACTAACAGCTTCTACTTAGCCCACGCACAGTAATTGTCAATTAGCATGAGTTAGTTAACACATTTTACAAATGACAGCCCAGACAATCCACAAACATTTGGAGATAAATCATAAAAAAATGTTGCCAGGACTGATCATTTGTGGAGTGTGGAGTCTATCACTTTTAGGCATATTTGCTAATTTTAATTAAAATAGTGTCTAGTTTTGTTCTCAAGAAAACATAGCAAGATTGGTGGGTTAATGATAAGCAGATTTATGGAGGAAAGTACTTGCTTGAATTCCGAGGCGAGGGTAACACTGGGGCAATGGTCTTTTAACTATAATTCTGGCCATGCAGATTCTCAGAGATGCTGTTAGGTGATGACTTATACATTCAACAGGTAAGCTGACTGCCACCAGAAATTGTAAGCATTTCAAAACTGACTCAGTTCAGTTTTACAAAAGTTGGAACTAAACACAATCTGAAAAATCAAGGGAATTTAGTCTGTTTAGCTGCATTTAAAATCCCATTAGATATTTAATCATAGTTTAAGGTACTCAAATGTATTTGAAAATCTGTGGTATTTATCTAAGAACATTTCATCCAACATACTTTGAAGCACCTGTATACTATAATATCCACTTAGGCAGGCTAGCAACATACAGGTTAGGTATGAGAACAGTGACATGGCATTAAAGCTGCCTAAATGGCTGCACCCCAGGGGGTGGTGGTCAGCAGCATAACGTCCAGTTAGAGGCAAGTCTCTAGCAGCGTACCCTAGGGGTCACTATGGCTGCCAATTTTCTTCATTAATTACCTGGACACTGGAACAGAGTGCACCCTCAGCAAGCTCGCAGATGTTACAAAGCTGTGAGGAGTGGCTGGTACTCTAGGAGGTTGTGCTGCCAGTCAAGAGGATCTGGACAGGCTGGAGAATTGACTGAGGAGAATCTCATGAAATTCAACAAGGCAAAATGTGAAGTACTGCATCTGTTTAGGAATAACCCCAGCCACCAGTACACGTTGGGGCCCACCAGCTGGAAAGCAGTTCTTCAGAGAAGTATCTTGGGAACCTGGGGGACACCAAGCTGACTAAAAGTCAGCAGTGCATCCAAAGTAGTCCAACAGCATCCTGGGCTGAATTAGGAAGGGTGTTGCCAGCTGGTTGAGGGAGGCGATCCTTCCTCTTTACTTGGCACTGGGGAGGCCACATCTGGAGTGCTGGTTCCCTAGTAGAGGAAAGATATGGAATTAATGATGGGAGTCAAATGCAGAACCATAAGTTTGAGATTCACAAGTGACTTGTTTTGGTCATTTACTGAGCAATCATATTTTACACCTGCTTATTACAGAGGGTCTTTTTAAGCTGAGACATCACAGGCAGATCTTCCCAGATATCCCCAGCTCCCTTCTGAGCAATAAACTTTTTCATACCTAAGCCTGTACTTTTGCCAGTTGCTCACAAAACTAATCCATTCACTCTCTTGACAAAGAAATTCTTCTGGTCTCATTTCTGGTGTGCATTAATATTATCTTTGCCATGCCTGGAGTTGGCTCAGCTTGTAAATCTCTTTGAGACACTATCATGTGTGATTAATATCAGCTGACTCTACAAGTCCAGCTAAAACACTGTCCAGTTTCTGCTAATTCTTCTCTCTCACAATTCAAGCCTGCCTGCATTCTTAGCAATTGGCTTAGCTACAAGGCCTGTGGGAAACACTCCATAGCCTCCTCTTTCCATGTTGAGTAGCTCTTCCTCTTGACAGTGCTACTTTACATGAAGTCAGACAAACCCAAGACTGTGCCCTCACCTCTTAAAAAATCATACCCACGTTCAACACCCAATATTATATTTAGGGTAATATAATAGTTCATATTTTGAGTTCCAACTCTTCTCCTTAAGGAGATGCCACTACTGCGTTTGTATATCAGTGTGAATTACCTCTTCATCAGATGCTACAACCATGTCGTCATTAACATTTTCAGTCTCAGTGGCATGTTATCAGTAAAAAAATACCCCACAATCCAAACCAAAAGATAACCCCCAGTCCTCTCCCTCCCTTTATGGTAGCATACTAGAGAAAATAAATAACATTTCTCATGTATGAAACATTCTTCGTGCTTTAGCCACACTTCCTTGTATGATGAGTTAGAGGTTAACACCAGAGCATGCTCTATATAGATTCTAAATTCTCTGATTAATTTTTTTTTTTTTTTTTTTTTTTTTAATCCTTCATTCTTCCACTCAAAGGTAAATCCTAAAGGAGGTCTAATTGCTGTGGGGTTTGAAGATGGTGTTGTCCGCCTAATTGAAGTTTATGATCCCAAAGGACTGCCCGTTCTTGCAGGACAGACCAATATGGGGAATGCAGAGCTAAATCTGAAACAAGCTTTCAAACCTCATGCTACTGCAGTTACAGCCTTGGCATATGAAGGAAATGGAGATGTGCTTGCCACAGGGGTATGTATCACTTGTATCGCTTCTTTTGTTTATTTTTATTAATTCACAAATGTAGAGATTACTTAAAAAGATAAGGTAAAATTTACTGACAACACAGTTATACTTCCATTACTGCTGTTGATCACTTCTTGTAGTTCTCTGTAGTGCTGGGGGGGAAAAGAAGTTACCTGTTTGCACTCAATGTTTGTTTTCTGAAGGAAAGGAACCATGCAATTCATACAATTCATTTTGTGAATTACTGGACTGTTTAATGTGAATTTTGTAATCCCCTTTGAAGATGGATTTGATTAATTTCGGAATTAGTTTAGTGGTATCTTGGAATTAGTAAAAGCAATTCTGTTCATACACTACCTTGGCAGCACTTCAGCTGCTACCTGGCACTGCTTGGCCTTAAAACAGGATCAACCAACTGGTTGTCAGCGTGCCTGCTAGCCTTTGAGATGATTTCCAGTCAATTTAGTCTCTCGGTGAAAGCCATCCTTTAGCCGTGATCAATGTGTTTGCAGTTACATGTTCCTTGAGCTGAATTGCCATGCATTTCACTTATTGCAGGATTGAAGCAGCCATGCATCATGTTGTGCACCAGTTCTGGATTTTCTTGTTATCTGGGGAAATCTGCCTGTGCTGTCTTCTCTGAAAAATAAGGGCCTGAGCTTTAAAAGGAGCTCCTGGGTCAGAAAGCACATGGCTGGGGATGCTAAGTGAGGCCTATCAGGGCAATTAAGAGTGGTGGCCTCGTAGCCTGGATGCATGTACACTTTGCTGGGTAGAAAAACTGACTGGACCAACAGGCCCAGAGCATGGAGGTAAATGGAGTTAAATCCAATTGGTGGCTGGTCACGAGTGGTGTCCCCCAGGGCTCAGTGCTGGGGCTGGTCCTGTTTAATATCCTTAACAATGACTTGGATGAGGGGTTGAGGGCATGCTCAGCAAGTTTGCAGATGACATCAAGCTGGGTGGAAGTGCCGATCTGCTTGAGGGTAGGCAGGCTCTGCAGAGGCATCTAGACAGACTAGATCAATGGGTCAAGGCCAATTGTATGAGTTTCAGTAACGACAAGTGCTGGGTTCAGCACTTTGGCCACAACTCCCAACGGCACTACAGGCCTGGGGAAGAGTGGCTGGAAAGCTGCTCAGCAGAAAGGGACCCGGGGGTGTTGACTGATAACCATCTGAATATGAGCCAGCAGTGTGACCAGGTGGCAAGAAGGCCAACAGCATCCTGGCTTGTATCAGAAATAGCATGGCCAGTAGGGCTAGGGAAGTGATTGCCCCCCTGTACTTGTGGCCTCATCAGTGCCATCTCAGATACTGTGTTCACTTTTGGTCCCCTCATTACAAGAAGGACACTGAGGTACTGAGCATGTCCAAAGAAGGTCAATGAAGCTGATGAAGAGTCTAGAGATCAGGTCTTATGAGGAGCATCTGAGGGAACTGGAGTTGTTTAGCCTGGATAAAAGGAAAATCAGGGGACACCTTCTTGTTCTCTACAGCTACCTGAAAGGAGGTCATAGAGAGGTGGGGGTTTCTCTGTTTAACCAAATAGCAAGTGATGTAACAAGGGGATATGGTCTTAAGTTGTGCCAAGGGGAGTTTAGATGGGATCTTAGGAAGAATTTCTTTACTGAACAGGTTATCAGGCACTGGAATGGCTTACCCAGTGAAGTGGTTGAGTCCCCATCCCTGGGGGTATTTAAGAGTTGTGTAGTGCTTAGGAATGTGGTTTAGTTGAGGTCTTGTTGGTGTTAGGTTAATGACTGGACTCTGAAAGGTCTTTCCCAATCTAGGAAATTCTGTGATTCTGTGGGTACACTCAGGGCCCTGGAGCAAGGTGGGCAGGATTTTTATTTTCTCCCTATAACGACAATGGAAATCCAGTCCAAGTTCTAAGGCACTTGTAAATCTCCTTGTTGAGCCACAAAATATTTGAAGTATGTGTTTATATCAAAGTACTTAGTTTTTCACTTTTATTCAGTCATCATCTTTGGATTTTTATTTTTTTTTCTCAGAGTAAAGACAAAACTGTTTTCTTTTTTGCTGTTGAAGATGAATATGAGCCAATTGGATTCATATGTGTCCCTGGGCCTGTGCAGGCATTACAGTGGTCTCCACCTTCTCATGTGAGTCATGGATGTTTGTTCTCTTTCCTTCCCTACAGTGTTAATATGTCATTTTGAAAAGAACTTCCAATGAAAATGGGTGAAGATCCATGACCCTACCCATGTTCTCTAGGGACAAGACAAAAGATGTTTTGCTACTTTGTTCTTCATCCTGCTTCAGCATGACAGATAAGGTCCTAAGTCTTCTTTGACAAGAGTTATTTGAGCATAATTGCCCGTGCCTCTTCCCCATATTAAGATGGGCTTTTGTAGAGCTTTCAGGCCACATTAAGAAAGCTTTTGGGTGCTTTTTGGAATTCATACTCTGTGTTTGAAATGTGTCAGTGACATATTCAAATAGATTCTTGCTGATATTTTAAGGTTTATAAGGCTAGAGTAGCATCTGAAATTTTGGTTAGTTCAGTGTTCTTATTTAGAAGGGACATTGTTCATTATATTTAGACACTGACAGAGTGGCCAGCAATTCACATTATACTGGTGCACAGTGGCAAAATGTAGCTATTACTGCTTGTTCATGAGAGCTGATTAAAAACTGTGCTGGCAAAAGAATTCTTGCTGATACAAACTCTTATTTTACTGCAGAAATGACAGATCTTGATCTGAGAGTTACATTTTGAGTCCTTTCCTTGAGGGCAAGGTAATCCTACTTACTTAAAAAGCACCCATCATGTCTTTGATATGTTAGATTATCTCTGAGTAATTTTATCTACTGGTATCAGGTCTCCACTGCTAGATACGAACACTTAACATAGTACAAGCATCTGAGTGTTCCACTACTTTTTTTTTTGCTTTAAAATTCCCAACACTTTGGTGATTATATACTATATATTTAATGAATGCAGTTGTCAAGATGAGATTTTATAGACAAAAGAACCATACAATTTCAAGTTAAGGTTTCCATAGCAAATCGGATATGCCCTCTTTGCACATTTTTACTGATAGGTCAGATAGAATAAGTCTTCCTCTATTCTCCAGATCACTTTAAAAATTGAAAATGAATACAGATTTGCCCTTATAAATCTCAAAACACTAAATAAATGTTACCCTTACCTCATCTGTTCTTCCTAACTTTGCATTTTAAAGACCCAGGCAGGTACCAGCAAAGAACAAACAAAATCAAAGCTAAATAGCATTTGGCAAGATTCCAAGCCTAGTCTTGAAGATATAAGGGATTTATTAGAGTAGAAGTATATGAACTTTCAAGAGATTATCATAACAAAACCTCATCTCCTAGCTTTTGGGTCAGATCCATTTATCCAAAGTCCCAAAATGTCATCATGCTGCTTCCAAGCTAGACAGTGTCAGAATGATAGCTGGCAAGGACTTCTTCAATTCCTTGGCTGTGTCTAACATTCAGAGTATAAAAGAAGCTCACTGATTTCTGATGTCCACTTAAAAGTGTCCATTTAAATAAGAGCACAGAGTTAATGCCTCCTGGATGGAGCCTGGCTTTGTGCCTGTGCATCTTCTGACTAACTTCCATTTCTCTCAATTCTGTGTATACATCTGCCCTATGCTTATATTTTCTGTGGTTTTGTACAGGTGAAGAGCACATTGCTCATCCTTTGTGAGAATGGCTTTGCTCTCCAGGTTCCTGCCCCTCTCCCTGAGGAACATGATACAGCGTCCACCTATCAAATAAGAAACCTGCCAACGCAGTACTTCCATTTTTATAGTATTAAATCCCGAATCAAGGTAAAGAACTCTCCTGTGGAGAAATTTCATGGACAAAACTACCAAAAAAGATTTGTAGTTTCTATATTGCATCATAGGATTTTTACTAAGGTTCTTGAAAGGGAAGGCCAGGTAGAGTCCATTAGTGGCTGAGTTTCAACACTGGAAAATACAACTTGTTGTTTCAAAGAAGTTAAAATACTTTGGAGGAGGGAGAGGGCATTCCACTAGAGACTCCCATGAAGTCTGTTTTATCCTTGCTTAGCTGATGGAAAGGAGATTTGTTTAGATGTTCTATATATAATGCCGGGACCACGTTGGACTTAATTTATGAAACTCCTTCAGTCAGTAATGTGTGGAGTGCCTTGGCTTCATGTTGTCTGTGTTTTTTTCCATGTAATAGCTGGAAGAGGAGATCTCACTGAGAGAAAAAAAAAAGCAGGAGAAGGAGAAAGAAAAGCTTGAATGGATAAAGCAGCAGAGGGAGATGGGAAAGGAGATAGAAGAAGAACCTGAAGAGGAACCCGAAGAAGAGCCCTTACCACCTCTCTACATACCAGAAGAGCCCAGTCCCATCCTCTGTGGGTTTTATTCAGCACCAGGAAAATTTTGGCTTTCCTTGGTATATAATTTTTTATTTCATATTGATGGCAACATTCCCTTCACATCTTCGTGACATAGAAAACAGATTATTTGAAACTTGCCATCTCTAGGACATTGAATTCCCTTTACACTTGATAGTTTCAGTGGTCTTTGTGAAGTAAACTAGCAGTGTCATTCTGGTTCAGATTGTCAAGTAGATATCCAATAGATATGCTTCTTGGTGGTGCCTGGATGGGCACAAAGACTAAGCTGTCCCCTCACAAGCAGAAGGTATCATCTTAACACATTGGTAGGATTGCTTGTAATGCCAGTGATCATGGTAGATTTTTCTCTGTGGGCAAGTAGGATCTCTAGATGTTTGAAGTAGCATTTTCAAACCTATCAGAGATGCTTAAGAAAGGAAGAATTATTCTGAAAATTGTTTTTACCTGGTCAGCTGCTTCAGTGCTGTTCTGTCATTATTTCTTCATGGTCCTTCTCTTCTTCAGGGTGGATATGACTCAGGGTTCCTCTATCACTGTGAATTCTCACATGATCACCAAGAAGACCCTGAAAACAGGAAAGATGAACCCTTTGAAGTGATTCCTATGGAGGACACTGACAACAATCCCATCCACCAAATCTCCTTCTGGTAAAGTATTGTAGTGTAGCATATAAGCTATCTCTGTGATAAATCTTGGTGAAATTGAACTTGGAAGGGAAGAGGGTACACTGCTTTGAACCTTTTTAATCGTGCCTCAACTGCAGTATGCAGGATCTCTCTCTGGTTTTCCTGGCAGTGAGTTTCACTTAAAATTCCTTGTGGACACAGTTGGATGCTGTGACAAAATAATTTAAAAATACCTTTAAAGCTGAAAACATCTGATTTATAATTATGTACTAATTAGGATTAAAACATCCTAGATTGTAGAACTCCAGGAGAACCATTACAAGTATCTGCAAAATGTGATCAAAGGCAGAACAGCAGTTCTTTTTCACATTTGGCAAGAGAAGACACAATTAACCTTCAAAGGGGACATGAAGGGACCAGTCCTTCCCACTTGTGCAAAGAAGGCTTCCCAGGACATTCTGTGAACTGTAGGAATGAAAACAGTGAATTATTTTTAGATTCTCAATATTAGGTTCCCTGTAAGACTAGGCATGTTCTGCTTCTAAGGAGTCAGGTTTAGTTCAGGCTTTGATCTACAGATGGCTGCATTCACCACCATTCATACTAAATGGAGAGCAGGGAAGGAAATCTGATGTTCTAGCTCTGAACACGGCATCTGCTACCCTGCCCAAATCAAGGCTGAGACTAGTTCAGTGATGCACAGTTCAGTTGGAACATTCCTGAACAGTCAGTTAGCTGAAAAAAACCTGTGTAGTAGTATCACACATGCTTTAAATGGTCCAAATACTTTGCTTCCAGCTTACAAACTTGGGAAAGCTACATTTATTAAGCTCTTTTCAAGTATGGTATTTTGAGCTGTGGCCTTACTTGTTACAAGTTGCCCGCTATTCTTACAGTTTCTTTTTGCTTATTTGACAGTACCAGCAGATTACTGATGTTCTGTGGCATGCAGAATGGTGCACTGCGTGTTTATCCTCTCCAAGACAAAAAGCTCTCAGTGAATACCCTGAAGGAATACTGGTCCTTCAATGTACATGACAACGATTATGGCCAAATCCGGGGGATTTGTTCTAGTTATGATGATAAGTTTCTGATTACCTGTGGTGGAGATGGAAACATTTTTACTTTCACCATCTTTTCTCCAGAGGATGTTCCCAAAGAGCTAAAAGCCAAAATCCCCTCTCCTAGGGTAAGCTGCTGCCCTCTTTCACTGAATTAGGCCTGTTTACTATGAAACTACTGCAGATGGGCAAAATGCAGTTCAGTTATTTGGCATAGTAGATCTTCCATTTCAAAAGCTGATCTTTCCCAAACAATGTGGAAGAATAGGTCTTGCAAAACATTCCCTAATAAATAGGCACTGTGACTGCATTGTTCCTTCTCAATGTCTTGTGGTTTTCTCCAAATAAACTTAGTATGTGTGGTTCATATGTAGTATTCTACTAATCTATTCACACTCAAAGGTGTAATCATGCACATTCCTAGAATGAAAGAACCACAGGGATTTGTCATACTTAATGTCTGTCTTGGATTTAGTTCCACCAAAATATGATTCTGCTCTGGTTGGGGATTCTAGAAATAATGTTGGAGAATACCAGATGGTTTCTTAGTGAGTCTAGTACCACTCATATACACTGCACTAGTTGGAATTTTAAACTTTGCAAAATAGCACAGCATGATTCTGATCATGTTGCTCTTTCATTCTTGGACATTAGCAGTAATGATTTTACAAGTGTCCTGTAATCATTGGAGAGCTCATCACCTTTAGCCTGTTTGAACAGATGACAGTGGTGCTTAATAACAGTTCTACTGATAATATGCGAGAGAGGTGTCAATGCCCCACTGTCAACTCTCCCGCTCCCCTTATTTAAAAGTCTCTTGTGTGTCTGAATTGAAATATAACTTGAAAGAAGCAGTGAGACCTGTTGAGTAAAGAAGTGCTATCGTGCACAATGAATTTTTTATAAGTATGCATTCAGTACAGTTTAAAATCTTGAAAGGATCAACATAAAACAAATGAAACTTTTAAATATTTTTAATATTAGTTGGTAACTACATTTTGAAAGATGCCCCATGAGGGAGACAGAGAGGAAATTGTGGTGTTGGTCATTTAGTTAAATTGTTCATGACTCACTGGAATTCTTCAGCAGTATCACAAGAATATATAGCACTGAGAATAGACTCAAAATTATTTTCTTAAACTACATGAAGGATTGGAACCTGTGATACCAGAGCCTTGCTAGCTCCAGTAGTACAAGTAGTGATTGATACACAATTATAAAGCATATATACAGTTTTCTTGAGTATGTAACTAGCTCTATATAGAGATCTTTATGTTCAATTCCTATTGTTCAGGTTAGCAACATTACTTAATGACCAACCTAATAGAGTTTTTCCCTTACCAAAGCATATCTTCATTATCTATTCTAGTTTTAAGTCATGTGGAAGATCTTTAAAATTCCATCTTCATTAAACTTAATGAGATTCTTAAAGAATCAAATACAAATTCTCCAAAACTAATTGAGTTAAATTACAGCTCAATTTAGTATGACTGTATTCACTGTAGGGTGATAGGCCCCCTCTTTTTGTAGAGCATGATTGCTTAGGGAAATGAGGCTTGTGCAACTGCAATGTCCATCCATCTGTCATTCTTCACAGCTAATAATTGTGAATTCATTATGTAGTCAGCAGAAGCAAAACAGATTAATTATACATGTAACTTGGAATTAGTCCAGGATATGTTGTCTCTTGTCAACATGGCAGTGAGGGGAGACGAGATAATTTGGTTTGGGGGGTAAAGAGACGAAGATGTTATGGGACAGAGTGAAGTTATGACAAGCAATGATGTATTGGTTAATATTGATGGATATAGGATTTATGTTCCCTGTTCCTAAGAACTATGCTTCATTATCTCTTTTACATGTAAACCAACTTAATTGCTTTTTCTTACTGAAACATTAAAACCTGTTATAAAGGCCTGTATAGCGTATTGATCATAAAGGCTTTGTGAGAGGCAATGGGAACTCTGTATTAATGTTTGCGAAAGCTTTATTGTCTGTTGAAACTATTATTGCTTGTTTAAAGGCAATACCATGTTTTTGTTTTTTTTTTTATTCTAGAATGGTCTTGAGAAGGAGAAGGCTACTGAAGACATTGAGGATCCCAATGCCTACAAGTAAGAGACACTTGGATAATGATGAAAGAGATTTTCAGGTGTTGGTAGTTCTTTCTTGAGACCACATATTTCTTTTTGCTTCCTAAGTGGAAGGGGAAGTTGATCACCCTGAATTTGAGTCATTTCCTTGTTACACACAAAGGTTTTTCTGCCTCTCCCTCCATTTAATTTACTTTTCTCTGGCAGTAATTCAAATTCTCAGGCTTACCTAACTGAAGACTACAGAGACAACATAAGGTCAAGGTCAAAGCCCCATGATGTTACAACTGTACAAATATAGAGGAAGATTATTCTTTTCTAAAGTTACCTTTAGAGCCATTGGGTTCACTAGGAGTTTAAGGCTGTCAAGAAATTCTAAGAGCTAACATAAACCGTAATCTTTCCTCTCGTCTGCCAAGATAATACCACTGCCTTTTTCATTAATTTTCAGCATTGAGGAACTCAAGCAGAAAAAGGAGTATGAACGGATAATGAAGGAAGCTGAAGAAAGAAAAAACAAGAAAAGAGAGGAGCTAATTGCACTGAGGCATGAGTTTGTTTTTCTTCTTCAAAAGAATCAGGAGTTGCCCAAGCATATGCAGCTGCACAGAGAGGTACAACTTTTTTTATAAAGGTCATTTACCTTTAGAGGCACCTTCTTCTAAAATGTTGTTACCTGATGTGTTTGGGCCAAAGATGTCCAGCCTGTTGGATTAAGGTAGTTCTATGAATATATAATTTGCTGGGACTTCTGAATCACAGATGATGACTTGTGTTTTTTAAAAATTATGTGTGAAAAATGTGGTTCTCTTTGGAGATCTGAATAGCTCCTCAAGTAAAGGATTGTGTTGAAGTGTATGCACCCGTGAAAAATTATTTATGTCACAAGATAATGAGATGCTGGGTTTTTTGTCTTTCTGCAGCAGTACGAGATGGACCATAGGATCTTTGAGGATCTGAATAGGCAGACAGCACAGAGAATCCAGTTAGTGCAAAAGGAGCTGGCTTGGGAGCATGAGAGACACTTGATTGGACTGCAGAAACTACAACATCAGTAAGTACCAATTTTCTTCTACTTCTCCCTCTGACCTTACATGGAATTTATAATTCATGAAGTTGTACCTGCCACAAGAGACAAGAATGTGATTTTATTTTTTTTTTTGTTCCCCTCATATAATATTTATTCTATTCTGATATGATTTGGTTCTTATTTTACCTGGAACATACACAAGAGTATATACTGATATTTGGCTATACTTCTTTCGAATCTTTGGTAAAATATCAGATGTTCAAATCAAGGAAGTAGCTTCATTCTGATTCACTTCTATATGAAGAAAACTGGGGTCATTTTATGAGACTGTTTGGCTTTTTGCCAGTAAGTTCAGTAAGAGCCAAGAAATCTTACTGAAACTTTGAAGAACTACCTGTGAAATAAACCTGTTTTTCAGGCGTGTTGCATGTCTGTCAGACATTCTAGTGTCATTGTTAAGAAGATGTTCCATGCACAGGTTAAAGTTATGAAATGAACTCTCTCAAGAACAGACGTTTAAGCACAAGGTTCATTTTTGGTTGGTTTTCTTAAATCTAAATATATAGGAAAAGATTAATTCCTAAAAATAAGTACACAATAAAATCACCTTAGGCACATGGGGTATGTGACTGGGAAAAGGCTTGAATGAACATGTTTTTAATGTCCTTAATGGAAGAAGAAAGACATCTTCATGAACAACCTGGTATAAGCTTCAGTACTGGGAGAAGTCTTAATATGTTTATTCTTGAGCATCTCCATTCCTAGATTGAATAAAAGTCAATAGATAGCATCAGATGTCATCATGCTGTTACTTACTGACTAGTGAATTTGCATTTAATGATTGTATGATTGTATGTGCAATAAGTAAACTACATTATTAATGTCCTTTTGGTCAAAACAAAATGGTAGGTTGTGCCTACTGACATCAGATGATTTTGTCTAATTTGGCTTTTCAGATTTCGGGACTCACTGGAATTCGACACTGTTGTTGTTCATGCTATTCAAAGCAATTATCAGATTTCCACCTACAGACTTCTAACAATGTCTGAGAAATGCTATGAAGATAAACAGGCATGGAAACAACCAGAAGAAAAGGAGATTGTCACAGAGACAAGGCGTATGCATACAGCTAATGATGACCATTTACATCTTACTAGCAATACAGTTTCTGTCTTTCATCTCAGTTTGTTTTCCTTAGTCCAAGCTAAAGAAATTATAATTTCTTTAGGTACAGGTAAAGAAATAGAACCGTGATTTTTTTCAGTACCTACATACATAGTAACACACATAGTTTTCCATGTTTAAATGTCAACAATTTTCTGTCAAACCCATGGGTAGAATGTGCCTAAGAGTCAGGTCAAAGGACCCAAATATGTTCAAAACATCCACTACACTGGAAGTATATCACCACCCCTGGCTGTGTTTAAAAATCGTTTAGATATGGTACTTAAGGACATGGTTTAGCACTGGACTTGCAGAGTAGGGTTAAGGGTTGGACTCAATGATCTTGAAGGTCTTTCCCAATGTAGATGATTCTATGATTCCATACTGATTGACACCAGCTCTACAGGGGCCATCCCATGGGGTTTGCACTAGTTGGGACTGCACTGTGCTGCAAGGTATTTACATCTTCACATGGTTATTTTTTGGTCCAGATGCTAGAATTTTCAAGGAGGAGGAGGAGGCTGAAAAGCTGAAGACATCAGAGGTCCGAAAGCCAATGACTCATTATATAGAAAGAAAACACGAGGAAATCAAAAGAAATGTTGAGAAATCTGACAAGGTTAAAGCTAAGATCATGAAGAGGAAGGCAGAGTGGGATGACCTGTGAGTCTTGAACTGGACTGTACCCTTTTAGTTCTGCTTCTCATCTTAGGTTGAGTAATGCTATTTAGCTGTCATATGGCACTATAATCTCTCTGTCTGTTTTTTTATATTCCTAATGGTTGTAATTAATGTAGTTGAGTTTTCATGTATCTTCAGATAGTGTCTAAATGACTGAGTGACACCTAGATCATTACAGTCAACCCTGCCAGCACCACATAGAGCAGATGCTGTAGCAGCTGGGTTAGGTCAGTTGTGTTAACATCACAGACATTATGTGAGTGTTTGTGATATGCTTTCATGCTCCATGGTGGTCTTTATCTTGAGAGGCAAGAAAGGGGGGCAAGACATCTTTGAATGCTCATGAAAGTACAGAAGTTCTTCATTATGAGATGAATGACAGGAAATGGGACCAATGTAGTAGAGTCAGGATAAAAGGTTTTTAAAGTTAAGTGTTTAACACTATGGAGTAGGATCAGGTATTCTGTGCTGCAGGTTGGTGGAGTGTTGACACATGGCTCCATGAGACTGAGAGCAGCATGTACTCATTAAACCCAGAATTCAGTCTGAGTGTAAAGATTTAACCTGTCTCACAGCAGACCTATGTTATAAGGGTTCTTGGGGGAGGAATTAATTTGATATTTTCACTCAAATGTGCAAGGATAACCTTCCAAAAGAAGAATTTCTTTTCTGAAAGAGGTGTGTGATTCTTGATCCCTAGCTCACCTCCTGAGACTTCTGGCACAAATCAGGTGTGCAATGACTCCGTTTGTTCATTTGTATGCTTTCTGTTTTAAAGTTCAGCCTTATTTTGTACCTACCAGATATAAAAGCAAACCTAGCAATGACTATGAGAATCCTAAAGACGTTGAGGACATCAAAGCAGCACAGGAAAATATAGGATATTACAAGCTGAAGACTGACACTAACTACAGAGTCCCTGAACACAAACATGTGAACACTGAGAAGAAGATGTTGCAGCTTGCGTCCCTGGAAGCATTGGTATGTAAACGGATTCACTGATGTGTATATTTCCCCTTTTTGGGGGGAGAAAGGATAGTGTATTTTTCACTGAAGAAATTTTTTAGAAGGAAATCAAAGTGGATGTGGGAAAAGGCCTTGAAGGACAGACTGTATTGAGTCAGCTTTAGTCACAAATCAGCCTTTCTCTCATGAGCTGTTAGTGCTTCACCAAACTCAGACCTGAATCAATCCAGGATTACTCACATTTCTAGTATTTCTAGTATTTCTCTCCGTATTTGCACTTTGGCTGTCACTGCTCCTTGTGCTAAGCATTGGAATCTTCCTGAGAAACCAGGTCTTCTGGAGCCACCTTTCTGTGATAGTGCTCCTACAGCTGCCACTTGTCTTTTAACCACAAAGAGACAAGAAGCTCCAATGTTCTGCAATATCTTTTCTGTTTCGCTTGTAACTTCTTTCCCCCCATCCTTCTTCTCACAGGAACTGTTTTTCATTTTATTTGGCTGGTGTGCGAAAGAGTGACAAATTTCTATAGCTAAAAGAACAATGAAGAAATAAATCTATTGAACTTGGAGCTATCTAGTTGCTTTTTGATAGGAAGGCTTATTTCTTGCTCTGCTTACTGTCAGAGGAGCCTCTTCACTGCATGGTTAATCTTTGTCTGTCAAAGTGTAAGTTATACTCTTGGTGGCTCTGAATCTTCTCCGGTCTTATCCTCATGAAGGTCAGGTCCTTTTTAACAAACCTAATCTCCTTCTATGACAAGGTGACCCATCTCTTGGATGAAGGTAAGGCCGTGGATGTTGTCTATCTTGACTTTAATAAGGCATTTGACAGTGTTTCCCACAGCATTCTATTATAGAAATTGACTGCTCTTGGCTTGGATGGGCATACACTTTCCTGGGTGAAAAACTGATTAGATGGATGAGTCCAAAGAGCGGTGGACAATGGAGTTAGATCCAGTTGGCAGCCAGTTACAAGTGATGTCCCCCAGGGCTCAGCACTGGGGCCACTCCTGTTTAACATCTTCATCAACGATTTGGATAAGGGGATAGAGTGCACCCTTAGTAAGTTTGCAGATGACACCAAGCTGGGCGGAACTGTTGATCTGATTGATGGTAGGGAAGCTCTACAGAGGGATCTAGACAGGCTGGATCGCTGGGCCAAGGCCAGTCCCGTGAGTTTCAATAAGGCCAAATGCTGGGTCCAGCTCTCTTTGCCACAAGGGCACATTACTGGCTCATGTTTAACTTGGTGTCCGCCAAGACACCCAGGTTCTTTTCTGCAAAAAGCACCGGCATGTTCTGGGACATGGGCTTGGTTGTTCCTCCCCAGGTACATGGCTTTGCACTTCAACTTGTTGAACTTAATGAGGCTGCTGTCAGCCCGTCTCTCCATCTGCCCTGAGGGATGCCAGTGCAACCCTCTGGTCTATCAGCAACTCCTCCCAGTTTTCTATTATCAGCAGACTTGCTGAGGGTACATTTTGCCCTAGATAATTGATGTTGTTGAACAGAATTATTATTAGTGAATTCTGAATATAGAATTATTACTGAGGTCTGCCTAAAGGCCAAGCGAGATGCAAACAAGTTGTTACAATAGGTTTAGCTGCACATGGCTGTTCAATTCCCAACTCTGAGGTGTCACTTTTCAAGTTAGTGAATCTTCATCTTAAGTTGGAGAAAAATATTCATCTGATACCAGAGTTTTCTGAGTTGACCTTGAGAATATGGATTGCTGGAAGGTGTGGAGAGAATTTGTTTTGGACACCTAGTGGCTTGTATGAAATCCAAATGCATCTGACAGAAATGTTACTTTCTTGCTTTTAATACCACTATCTACTAGAGTTTGAAATTGCAGAACTTTGTTCCACCTGCAGCAGCTGTGAATTCAGCATCACCATCACATATAAAAGACAAGGTTTTCATCTGCCTTCCAGAACCTATATTTATGGAGGGATGTTTGAGTATCTCTGAGGTTATGTGAGATAAAGGCTTTGTTTCAATGGCTGTGTCAAAGCAGTCTAGATTTCTGTACAGCTGTGCATTTGGTAGTGAGTACAGTAAAGGTCCTCTCAGCTATGTTTCTTTTGTCTTGGGGATGGAAGCTTGCTTTTCAGAATACTAAAAGAAATCAAATTGTTGTTGTTGTTGTTAGTGTATTATTTGCCTTATATGCCTGAAAAGAAGGAGGTGTATCAAAGCTTAGACCTATAACAGGTACTTTGTGTTTAATAAGAGATAGTCCAAATGATTACTCCTCTACAACCCACAGCTTATTTTCACAGCCTCTGCCTGCTTTCTGCACTGCTTCAGCAGCTCATGTCAAGAAATTCTCAAGTCAGGAACTGAGGCAGTGGGGAAGCCTTCTTTCCCTTCTTACACCTTTGCTGTTTTCTGTGAAGGAGAGGAAGAGAGGTAGTTCCAAAGATTTAAAAACCACTGAGTGAAAGACACCTGTTAAAAAATGCTAGTGTGCGGAGATGGTACAGAAAGCAAAGCTAGTATGGAAAGAAGAAAAGTCAGCATGACAAGTCTCTTAACCATTAGTTGTGCTGGGGAAGACTACATGCTATGTAAGTGTTCCTGGGGAATCTACTAAAACTGTTTTTCCTTTGCAGATCCATAAGAGGAAGGTGGATATGAACAAAGAGATCATGTCTTTGCGGGATCTCAAGGTTTCTATTATTGATGAAATCAAGTGTATAGTGCAAGAACTGAAATCCATACAGACAGCCTTGGATTTATCAGAATGTCTCCCGCTTCCCCTGATCCCTCAGTTACACCCAGATGAGGTTCCTGAAAAAAAATTCGAGTATGACAGTGACATCCTCTTGAAGTTCAAGGAGGAGCAGGAGGCCAAGGCAAAGCTCCAGGAACAATCGGAAGGGTCTCCCTCATCTTGTGCATTAAAACATGAGTTTCTTCAACTTCCTTCCATTACAGAGATTGACGCCATGGCACAGGCTGCAGGTGCACATCTCATGAAAACAGCATCATCTCTGGTCGCAGAACAGCAAAAGATTTTTGAAATTGAGAAGGCAGAGCCAACAGAAGTGGAACTGGAAATTTTAAAGAGGGAGAAGATAAAAAATCTGTATTTGCAGGAGACCTTGATTAAAAGGGTAGGAAATAAATAATTTTTTTTTGTCAGACTGAACAATCCCGCTGCATCAGAAGTAAAGCCAAAACCCTTTCTCTCTCAGGATTGCAGCTACTCTTGCTTTTCTGAAGTTCAGGAAAATGCTGTCTGGTGCAAATTTACAGTGTAAATCAGTATAAATCTCTAACTGTGACCTATGTGCTGGCTTCTCACTTGAAAAACAGATCTGAGATTTCCTATTGCTTGTTCTATGAAATTATGAGATTAGTGGCCAAAAAAAGACAAATAAAAATGTTAGAAAGTACTTGAAAAATGACAAAGAGGAAAAACGGACCATCACTGCAACTTTGTAGATTCATGATGTTTTCAGCTCTTAAATTACTGTGATCCCAACCCCTTGGTTTCAAAAGTTATTTTGTAGAATTAGAAAAGGTCCAAAAGAGAGTAGCCAAAATGTTTAGTCCTAGAAAAGTTTCTTTAAAAGACACATCTCAATGGATAAAGCATCTTTGGCCTGGAAAAGGGGCAACTGAAAGGGTTGTAGCAGAGGTGATAAAATTATGAAGAGCATAGAAAAGGAGAGTAGGAATAATGTCTTAAAAGAAGGAGAGATATCAAATGTAGAAAGCTTGAAACATGCAGGTGGAAATGGTTTTCCTATCCAACAATGAGCTCAGGAAGTGGGGGGGAGCTACAATTTTTGATAAAGTGGAAGAAAAATCCATTGAAAGCTGTTGAAGACAACCATATGGCTTCAAGCTCGGGGTGTCTCTAAGTCAGAATTTAGGAGGGTACAGAGAGAAGTGTGCCAGAGGTGTGCTGCTCTTCACTTGCTTGCTCTATTTCTTACTGTCTTTTCTTTAACTTGCTACTGGCCATTGACTCTTTTGGTCTTCCCCAAGACGGACAGCCTTGTGTTCATGTGTATGAAGCTTTTGAGAGAACATCCAAATGCTGTGACCATGACATGTTTTATAGATATAGATATATACACATATATATGGTGGTCTTTTATTTATACATATAAGTTAATGTTGCCAGCTGGTAGTACTGATTTCACTATCAATGTTGAAGGGAAGAGCTGGCAGCTGTTCTGAAGGAAGTCTGTCAAGGAAGAAAATGTATTTAGTGCTGCATCTGGGATTGTTACATAAACCACTTCAGGGTACTGTAAAACATTCTCTGAAGAGTAAAATGCTTCTGGGGTGGAGTGGTACTGAGTGAAACATTCCTGTGAAGCCCTGGTGATTCTTTTACTATTGTGCTCAGAACAGAGAGACATTTGGGGTTAACTGTCTTTCTAAGCACTTCCGTAATCCCTGGTAAATAGCGTGGGCGAGTTGTTGATTTGGCAGAGAGAATGTTTTCCTTCCGCTTCTTTCTTTAGCTTTACATGTTTAGCTCCACTCCTAATACTTTCCAGGTACCTCATTTGACATTCTCATATTCTCCAGGTCAACTCACTCGTGATCAACTTTGATGCTGAACTTCGCTTTCTGCGGCACAGAAAACTGAAGCTGGATGTGCAGATGAAAAGTGCTGACTTGCGCTACATCACATGGTATGAAGAGCTGCTTATACTGAAGAACCTTGAGAAACATGAGAACTTTCTCCAGAGGCGTGTTAACACCCTCATCAGTGAGCAGGAGGCCATGCAAGTAAGTAGGCTATGTATCTCTGTGTTTAGCAGTACCACTGGCTTGAAACAACATGGCTTGAAACAACAGCAAGCCATAAAGCATATGGTGGCATCTTTTTTGCTTCATTTTAGCACTGATCCAGGAACATTAAGAAGGGTACATCTAGCAGGTTGAAGGAGGTTCTCCCCCTCTACTCTGCCCTAGTGAGACCACATCTGAAGTATTGTGTCCAGTTCTGGGGTCCCCAGTTCAAGAGAGACAGGGAAATACTAGAGAGAGTCCAATGGAGGAAACACAGATGATTAAGAGACTGAAACATGTCTCTTATGAGGAAAGGCTGAGAGACCTGAGTCTGTTTAGCCCAGAGAAGACTGAGAGGGGGTCTTATTAATGTTCGCAAATATCTGAAGGGTGGATGTCAAGTAGAAGAGGCCAGTCTGTTTTCAGTGGTGCCCTGTGATAGGACAAGGAGCAATGGTCACAAACTGGAACACAGGAAGTTCCACTGTGAGGGTGGTAGAGCCCTGGAACAGTCTGCCCAGAGAAGTTGTGAGGACTCCTCTAGAGATTTTTAAAACCCACCTGGACGCGTTCTCCTGTGTGGCCTGCCCTGGGTGACCCTGCTCTGGCAGGGGGGGTTGGATTCTTGTGATCTCCGGAGGTCCCTTCCAACCCCAACCATTCTGAGATTCTGTGATCTAGTGCTAGATTTTGAAAAAGAAGAAATTCTTGATCAGCCTAGGATGGTAACTTTTAACTTCCAATAGTTAATTTTTCTATAGTCTTAACAGTTTTATTTTAATAGATGTGGAATAAGTGACAAATCATGCTTAAATTTTAGAACGTATTTCTGGGTTTGCTTGAAGCATGGATTTAAAGAGAGAAAGACAAGTGTTGCATTTCCAGATATTTGCAGATAGATCCTATATACACACACGGGTTGTACCTTTTAACTGAAGTAGTGTTTTTGTTTGCTTAGTCAAAATTGGACAGCTACCTTGCACAGATGGAGGATAGAAAGTGTGAAATGTTAAAGCTTCAGGAATGTGAGAATGCTCTTTATGCCAACTTCCAAGCATCCCTTGGAGAAAACAATGAGTTTGCCCATTTTCTGACCAAGGTTCTGAAGAAAAAAATCAAGTGCATTGAAAAAAAAGACATAGGAAGAGAACCAGGTTGGAGATACTATTTTTTTTTTTTTTTTTTTAAAGTGGTGACACACATTTCCATGTGGTCAGGTAAATGTTTCTCAGTCTAGCTGGAGCCCTGGGTACATGCAACACTGAACTCAGTCCAAAAATCCGTAGATCAGACCTACCCACATTTGTTAATATACTGACCCATGTTTTGTGGCAGCCATCTCGAATGGTAACAACGATGTAATGCAGTTTCTAACATGGCTACATTGGGTCTGATGACAGCTCCTGCAATTTACTTCCTCTTAAGTCGCTCCGGAGAACTGATAATTGGTATGAAGAAGAGGCAAAGCTTTAAGTAGATACTTCCTATGCTGTACTAATGGGAGCTATGGATAAGTGATTGTCTGCCACATTCATGACATTCTCCTTTAATCTGTCCATTGACTAATGAGAGATCATAGACCTAATCTGCAATCATCTGTTAGTCACAGGGCTGAACATATTATGAAAGAATTTCGTTTACCTTACTGACTCTGTTTTAAACTGTTAAGGTCGGGCAGTCTTAGTGAGCTAAAAGGCTTGTGCTCTCTCGCTGACTTGGCTGTTGATTTCAAATGGGGCACAATTAGCAAAAAGTGCAGGCAACGCTGATGTTTTTGTGGCAGTTTTCTAATTCTGTACTGGGCTTGGTTGGTTCATCTCCATAAAGGAATGACAAACCCACGAGGTTAAAATTCCCAGCACATGTAAAGAGAGGAGACATTGAAGGAAGTCTCAAAAATGCAACAGTGTCTGTGCCTTTGGCACTGCTAGGTGATCTCTATCCCTCTTTTTTTTTTCTCTTTTTTTTTTCTTTCTGTGTAATTATCAGATCAATGCCATAGGCACAAGGTGCCTGGATTCTCTTATGATCAGGATGAGCTTTCATGGATTATTGTGACTGTGTTCACAGGCACATTGCCATAATGCACAGTGAGTGGATCTGGGGGTGTTCTACAACTCAGCAGTAATGTCCTTTTCTTCCAGTTGAAGAAGAAGAGAATGAAGAGGAGAATGATGAAGAGTCCAGCTTGGGGATTGATGAAGAAAATTCTGTATCTGAAGATGAAATCTTTGATGACTCTGTTTGCCCAGAAAGTACCTAAACCATCATTTCTTTGGATTAACTACTCATTTAGCTTTAGGAGCAATACTGTGTGTTTAAAAAGAAAACATGGAAGTTTTCATTATTCACTGCATATTAATGCCATTCAGCACCAGAATGTGTGCACCCCTCCCGAATGCTGCATTTCTCTTCACAGGGAATCTCAGCAAAGATAAAAAAACTGCTGGTAGTGTAGGGTACTTACTCTAATTAAAAATTTGGAAAAAAAAACCAACAACCCAAACATTAGCTAAACACTTAGAATTAATTATTTTGTGTAAAGAACCATTCACCATTTCCTAGCTGTTTCTGGAGAGAAAGGGCTCCTCTCGGAAGCAGAGCTGGAGTGAGGCTGTAGCTGCTCTCTGGAAACCTGCCTGGCCTTTCTGGATCCCCGTCCAGGGAAGTTCTGCGGGGACCCTGCCGTGCTGCTGAATTAAGCTCTTTGTTACCACCTCGTGGAATCACGCAGCAATTGCCTGTTGCTAGGCTGCTCTCTTAAGGGTATCTGAAAAGTTTGGAGCTCTACTTGCTAAAATCCTATTCATTCATTCAACAAAGGCAAGCAACTTCACACCCCCCTCTTTTGTTTTGTAAGAGTATAACTGGTTTAATGTGTTGGTTTTTTAAAAATCTTTGAGTGGTATGTTAATGACTGTGTAACAACACTGCTTTATTTTCAGTTAGAATTTACTAACAAATCACCTTATCAAGCTTTTTTTTTTAAATTGGATTTTAACATCTTTTCCACAAATGCAATTTTTGATTAATTCCTCATTCATCTCCATTTTCAATTAAATGTTGGGAAGAAATTATGATTTTTTACTTTTTGCTTAAAAAGTCCACATTACTAATTTAATAAGGAAATCCCATGTTGCATTAGCTTCTCCATATTTGTCTTGTAATGTGTCATTTGCTTTGCCTTTATAGGACTTTTTTTTTTTTTTTTTTTTTTTTTCCTTTTAATACGGCCGCTGCTTTGGGCTTGCTTATGCACTTGATTAGTGTGACTGAAATCACTGAGTTAGATAGAAACTCATGGATCTTCCTCACCATGAAACAAATGAAACAGGTCCTATGAAGCACAGCTCTGTTTACAAATAGAACTATAAATGATGTACGGTTGGACTTGATGGGTCTTTTCCAGCCTAAGTGATTCTATGATTCCTACAGCAAGTTCATCATTTAGAGTGAAGGGTGCTATGGATAAACATCTACATGTTCACATAATTGAAGATTATACTGTAACTTGTATTAATTACTGGGACTGCATTACTTACAAAGCTAACTTTTGAGCACTTAATATTGGCTCTGATGCATTTAGTCTTACTTCTGGAAACAAACTGTCTTGACTGCATGTAAAGAAAAAAGATCCATCCAAGACATTCACCCCCTCATGGAAGAATGTGGCCCATGTGGTTTATGTTTGAGAAAGCTCTGTGGAACCAAGAGCATGGGCAGTGCTGGGCAATTTGCACAGTAGGAGAAGCTGAGAGCTCAAGCCTGTAACTATAGCATAGTCATAATGAAACTAAGCTATTCTTTGGCTCTTTCCTCAGACTGCAGTGAAGCACTCTTCCAAAACACCATCCAGCTCCGGCAGAAGCGGTTAGACATTGAGAAAGCTTTAACAGAGGAGAAGAAAGTTGCTGCTAACCTCAGAAAGAAATATAATGCTTTGGCAAGAAAGGTATTACAGTGTTTTCTTCTTAGCAAGCATTGGCTGGCTCCATTACAATGAAAATGATGTGCTGGTGATTTTGGCTAAGATGTGAAAATGAAGTCCTAACACTGTGAGAGGCCTCAGTTTGTGTAGAGATATCTGTGGTGACACGGAGGCCAGAGGCTGCTCAGTGTGGGTCACCTCTGCTCCTTTCTAACCATCATGCAGCACCTGAAACTGCATTTTCTGGTTCAGATGGGACACCTGGTATAGCCTGTCCTGTCTTCTGTGCATGTGGATAGGGACAGAGACATTAAAGAATACCTACCCTAACACAAATGCAGGTTAAAATAAATGCATAAAAATGCCATTCCCCCATCTATTTCATTTGCTTTTAGTTATTTTCTTTTGCTTTTTGTCATAGTTATCACTGAATAAACTCTCTTGGTGCATGTTTTCCTTTTAGCTTTTTTGAGCTGCTGCATTCATCAAGACATTTGATTTATATTAATTCAAAAATATCTTAATTTGAAGGGTTATCCAGGATAGAGAGAGAGTTGTGCCAAAATAACATTATGCAAGTCTTGCTTTTATTGTGTCTCAAAAATGTTCCATCAAATATGCTTAACTTACATTTTTTTGTTTGGTTTTTAAAGGCTTTTCTAAGTGCCAGCTGCCACATATTCACCCTGGGGTTTGACATTTGAGTTTGAATTGTTTCTTTCTCATGCAGAATCAATAAGCGTTTCCAGGCATAACACAAAAAAAGTATCTTGTAGGGTCTGTAGATCTAGAAGTGTTTTAGACACTAAACAAAGCAGCTGTCTCTTGATACGTACAGAGCTTCTCTACCAAGGAGGTGTAGATGAGTGTACATGTGTGTGGAGGTATTTGGGATAGAATCTTGCTTGAGTGTGTAGATGAGCCTCCTGTTTGCCTATGAAACTCATCTATCATAGTATGGGGCAGGGAAGAGCATTTTCTTCCTACACTTCTTTCCCTTTGGATCAGGAACTCTAACATTAAACCTTGCTGTCTTGTGTACTTGAGTACTACAGGATTTTTGTTTGTCCGCAATTGGTATTTCTGCAGGCAAATGTGGTGGAAACCAGTCTGGAAACTGCAAACAAGGAACTGGAGACCTTTCAGTGGGAAAAGCAGCAGAGACTGAATGAGCTATATGTAGTTGTGCCTTTGAAACTCCATCAGGTAATTCAGGATGGTGTGCATCTGCAGGTGCAGAATGGCCTATGTGCATTTCAACAATGGTGTTACTGTTCTTTGGGGCCCTTAGCTCCTGATTCACCGCAGTCCTCTGGCAGTAAAGTGCCATTAATTGAACTTTATTTCCTCTAGATTTTTTTAAATTTTTGTTCTTCTATACTGACAGAAAAGATGTAAGGACAGGCAGGTCACCTGATTGCTGAAGTGTGCATTATCTCCAAGTGTTTTATAGGTGTGGATTTTTATTTTATAGGCATTGGATTTTCCTTCAGGTCTCTTCCTACTGATATTCTCCTGAGGAAAAAACACACCTTAAAAAAAACCCACAAAAACAACAACAAAAAAACCACCACAAAACCCCCCAAAAAAACCCAAAACAAACAAGCCAAAAAAGCCTGCAAACTATTGAAACTGTTGGGGTTTTTGCCCAATTCAGTAATGCTAGACTGGATGCAATGCATTCATCTACACAGCTGTTAGCACAGGGATGGCAAGTAGAAAATAAAGTGGAAAACTCAAGACAATATTGTTATTTTCCTCTGGGCTGAATCTTGTCCTCAGAGAATGAAGATAGACCTCTGCCTATTTTAGCTTACATACTTCTGAGGCAAGTTCAGCTCTCTCCATTCGTTCTATCTACCTCCATTACAAGGCTGGTAAAAGACAGAAGAGTCTAAGGCCTGACTTCACAATCCTGCAGCTCCCAGATCATTCAGAACTGACAGGGAGTCCTTTGCTCAGCCTTTGTTTCAGGTGCCGTAGAAGGGTAGACAGCTTTATATGTAGGCAGTCATCATGGCTCCGAGTAGTCCTTAAGCTTTGCTGAGTGGTAGTCATTCCCTGGCCCAAAACCTGAGTTGTGCCCATGCTTACTATTACCTCACTCATTAGTTCTCTAAGGCTCACACATTTCTTATCCAGAAATCACCAGAAACCTTAATAAGTAAAGTCAGCCTTGCTTATGGCTGTTTCTTGCAGGTGGAGTACTTGGTTAATGGGGAGATGCCCAGTGACTTCTCCCAGGCTTTGGTATTTACCAACCAGTCTTTAGAGTATCTGCAGAAAAGAATTGTGGATCTACGTAATGAAAAGATAATGCAAAGAGAGATCTATAAGAAGGCCCAGAAGCAACACAAGCAGCTTGTCCAGGACAAAAAGGAAATGGAGCAAAAGATTCGACGTGAGTAACAGAGACTAAACAGCAGAGCATACGAATGCTTGGTCTGTCCCCCTCACTGGGTGTGGGTAACTCACCAGATGTCTGTCTTTACACTCACACAGATGTCACAGCTGGTTGCTGCAGAAAATAAAACAGAAAAAGCAGATCAAGTGGACTGTTTTGATGAAGTACTGGCAGTTCCCTAGCACTGCAGAGTTGTTAGGCTGTGTGAAATAATCGGGGAACTTAGTATAGGGAGAGCTGACTGAGATGAGCCACTGGAAGTCAGGACACATGATTGCTATTTCTGGCTGTAAACCAGAACTGCCAGGAAAGTATACTTTTCTCAAAGCTACATAAACAGTTTTTGGCAATTTTCTCCTCTGTGTAACATAAGATGGATGAAACAAGCTCTACTCAAAACACTTTCCCAAAGACCAAACCTAAAAATGTATCTAGCATCATCAAACCTGCAGAGGCCCTATATAGTTTGTCTTGTGGAAGTGGCTTGCTAGGGCTGGCTTAGAGTGTGGCTTAGTGGCCACACAGACATGGTCATGGGCAAGGACAAACAGCAATATTCAATTGCACGCTCTGTGTGGTTGTGGATGAATTATTTATTGCAGAGCAAATGCCAATGAGCACAGACAAAAAGCTGGGGTGAAGGCAGAAATTCTTACTGACCAATGAAAGACAGTTCTGTCATTTATGCCATGCCCCTTCTGTTAGAACTGGAAGAGAAGTGCAATGATCTGATGATGATGAAGTTTGGACGGCTGGTTGATTTTGAAGCAGTTCAAGCACACTCTGTAAACATACCCATGGAAGAGTTGAAGGTGCAAATAATGGAGAAAGAGTATGTGCACTCCCAGGAGCTCAAAAAATGGCAGGTGAGCAAGAAAAGGAAGAAGACATAAACTTTATGATGATCTCTTAAGGCTTTATTTCCCTGGGGCTGAATAGTTGCATCAAAACCTTTTGTAAACATGTTCATGTTGTTTGATATTTTTTTCACTTGTCATTAATAGACCATTATGTCCAACTCCTGTTTCCTGTGATCATTCCTACCTCTGCTGCAGCATGCCTACCTCCTATTTTCTCATGGAAGTATCTGATAATCTTTTTGTTTCACTTTACTCAAATGCATCCTTCTGCTTTAGTCCCAGTGTGAAGTTCTTCCCAAGTGCTTTCCTTTGGTTTTTAGCTGGCATTTGGCACATGCTGTCTCCTCCCACCACCTTTGATGACAGGCTGTTTGAGTACAGGGCAGCCCTGATTCATGCCTGGGAGGGTGGTGAGACACTGGAACAGGTTGCCCAGGGAAATTGTGGATGCTCCATCACTGGATTTGTTTAAGACCAGGTTGGATGGGGCATTGTGCAGCCTGCTCAACTGGGAGGTGTCCCTGCCCATGGCAGGGGTGTTGGGTGATCTTTAAGGTCCCTTCCGACCAGAACCATTCTGTGATTCTATGATTCTGGCCTAGTCTGTGCAGTCTGAGATGTTCATCTAGGGGGGTGGGCATAAGGCTTAGCTGCTGTGGACAAGCAGGCACCATGCTTACACTGCCCTTACAGAAGGGCACATATGGAAGTATTGTATACCTAATGGTTTTCTCTTTCCCACCTTTAGCCTAACTGCTTTACCTACTTAGGCATTTGCAGTATTAAAAAAAAAAAACAAAAAACAAACAACAAAAAAACTATTATGATGACAGATTGGACTGAAGGTACAGTGGGTTCAGGTGGTGTATGCAGGATCAGTCTGTTGTTTTGTTCTCTTCTGTGACACGCTGTGCCTAGCATTGCTTCCCCATGTCATACTTTTTGTCCTCTCTCACCTGAGCTCAACATTTTCTATCTCTCTAGGGAAGAATCTTAGATCTGCAGCAGCAGCTGATGAAGCTGACGAAGGAAAACACCAGCAAGCTGCAACAGCTGAACCGGTTTTACCTTGAAAAGCAGCAACTTGAATCTAAGCTCTCTTCACCAAAGATTGATCTGCTGGTAAGCCTTTTAGCCGCTGTACTGCATGCAAGTTTGGGACTGTTCAGAAGTCAGTAAGATCTTCTGGTCCTCGCCAGCTCTCTGGTCTCACATCCTGCTGCAAACTCATCTTGTTTCTAATTAGAAAACGCTGTGCAACAAGCCAAAAATTATTCCTTTGTTATATGGAAACAGCCAAATGAATTGGTGTTTTCTGTGCTCTGTATTAGGGAGTAAGGCAGCCACCTGTGACAGCCCGAGTCTAAGTTAGTGGTCCCTCACTCTGACGTGCAAATCGTTCTGGATAAGGAGTAGAGAAGTCATGAAGCTGTCCCACATCTTGGAAACTTTCACTTTTCCATTTGACATAAATTTCCCCCACTCCATTCATTCTCCCATGTTTTATAGGAGGTATTTTCTGTCCTTACAGGGTGTAGAATTTCAGGGCATCCGAACTACTGACATGAAAGAGAAGGCCAGGCTGGAGTCACGGCTCAAGCACATGGCTCACAACACAGCCCTCCTGAGAGAAGGAATCAGTCTTCTACGCAGAAAAGATGGGTGCTTAAGAGAAGAGCTTGCTCTCCTTAGCAGGAAAGAGGGATTCCTCTTTCAACAGCCTTCATCACCACAGGATTCTGAGACACCAACTGAATCATTCCCTGTTCTTACACCAGAAACAGTAACTAACAGTCCCAGTCTCCTTTAAAAGTGGGCATGGTTAACTGTGGTGGTAGTTATATGTGGGAGCATGATATTAATTACTTTTGGCTATGCAGGAGTTTAGTTGTAAAATGTTGTGTTTCTCCCATCAAAATAGAACTGTAGTGATAGATACGGAATAAAGAAGTGCAAATACAACCAGGGAATGCTGTTTGAGTCCATGGCAGAGGTTTGCATTGGGCAGATGCCCTGTGTGTGCAGATGCCTGTGTGTATGTCTGTGCTTCAGACGAGAGGCTGTTGAAGGCTGGACATGAGAGTTTCACAAGGGCAAATACAGCTTTGGTACCTGTGTTCTGAAAAATGGTCAAAGAGGGCTGCCTTAAAGGTGCGTGCTGTTGTTGGCTGACCATCTGAGCAGCAATGCTCAGAAAGGTACTTTCCTGCCAACTGAGCTAAGTTAGAGTCAAGGGACATGCTCTTTGTTTGGAAGAAGCAAAAGGGACCTCTCTCCTCAGGGCCTGCAGTGCTCAGGCGGATATGGAGGCAGTCAAACATTTTCCCACTTGCCTCTGCTCCAGGAAAGCGCACGGCCATGTAGGACGTGGTATTTACCTGGCAGGAGGAGCGTACAGCAAATGTCAGCCTGTAAGGCCACTGGCCTGCACCTGCCTGATCAGAGTGAGAGAGTGACAGGCTCTGTATGTTTTTGGGTTTTATTCTTTTTTTCCCTCTGGCATTTGGTGTGGCAGCAGTGTGTGACAATTTACAGCATGTACCCTGTCTTATTGGAAAAACTTCCTTCAACCCCAAAGCAGAGGGGTTCTTTCAGTGCAAAGTTTCTGAGGGTGCATGGGCAGGCTTAGGGTTTGTTCCAATTTTTAATTAAATATATTAAATGACCTGTAGCTGCTCCTGCTCCTCTTCCCCGCTCCCTGCCTTTTGCCACAGGTCTTTGCTCCTCTGTCTGGTGCATGCTCAGCCAGGATTGAGCCATATCCTGGCCAGGCACAATCACTGCCCCTGCTGGCCCAGAGCAACCAAATGAATGGTGCCTGTGCATTCAGCTGTCCCAGTGGGTCCCTGTGGAGGCTGCTGAGCATCTCCCATTTCCTTAAGAGCGAAAACCTGACCCTGCACCTGCAGGCCTGGAAGCTGAAAGCTTTTGAAACAGGAAAACCAGAGGATGGAGGGTAGGGCATAAGGAAAAAAATTTGCAGAGCTTTGGGTGTTCATCTGTCTCCCCCAACTCATGCAACATTGGAGATACATGACAATTCCTCTAGCTGTGCTCCTCACTGGAAGTTTTATGTCACTTAGCTGGTACAGGTATCAGCTGTCTCTCTTCTCCTGAGCTCAGCATTAAGAAGATTTGTGTCGGTGGCTATTTGGGAAACTGTAACTGCAGGAAAATATCAGTTTTCCACAGGTGTCCTGCTTGCTGTACATCTGTAAGTGAAAAAGTAGGTTTATTCTGTGCAAGGATTTAGCATACAGCCAGCCACAGGAAAGACTAAAGCCTTTATTTTAGATGTTAAAGCGTGGGTTTGTCTTTACAGATACGCAGCTGCGGATGCCATGTATGTGAAGGGTTGTTTAAGTTGATCAGGCAGAGTGCATAACTCCTCCTGTCCATTCACAGGAGTGTGTTTCTGGAACAAACCTTCCTGTGGGGAAGAGGAAAAGACCTTTTCGACAGCATTATCTTTTGTGAAGCCCTCCTGCAAGAGGGTGCTAGATCTTGGCGGTGGTGGCTCTGTTCAGGCCCATGTCCTGCAGCATTTCTTGTGCTGCTGTTTCAGTCTTGTGCTCTGATGAACAGCCACGGATCGCTGCTGCCTTGTTTCTTGGGCCCTCTTGTGACCTTGCTGAGGATGCTTTCTGTCTCCATAGCATTATAAAAGGCACATATACATCTATATACAAGTGCATAAATATATAAATAGTTGTGTTATACAAAAATAAATACCCATTCTCTTTTTCTCTTTAGAATAAGTCTTTTGCAAAAGGCAGCTTGGTCCCTAGCTGGTGGGAGAATGCGTCTCTAAGGGCCTCAGTGGTGGTGGGCTGCTGTTTAAATGTCTCGCTAGGTCCTGACCCAAAGATGTGATCACTGGATTCTGGGGATGGAGATCGCCTCTGGATTGGCAGCAATCTAGTCTTTCTACTTCTTCAACTGGCACTAGGCCTAGGCAGCAAGAACTTCCTGAAAGGGAAAGAAGCAAGAAATTATTACCATGCATACAGAAATGAGACACTGGGGTTGCTTTCTAGTCAACAGTCTACTTTATGAGGAAAGGTGCTCTGACCAAAGAGGAAGATCTATGTTCTGGAAGCCCTGGCTACATGGAAATTTGATCCTATGCATGCACACAAGTTTGATCCACGCTGCAGGGGTAATGGACCAGGTCCTAGGGAGATGGATTCACATATTTTTTAAAGGACCTTATTGTTTTATTGGCAGTCTGAAAAATGCAAAATTAAGGAGGACTATGTTCCCTTTTGGCAGCATACAGCTTAAGCTTTTAGAGAAATGAGAAATGTATCCTCTAAAACTGACTGAGACAATTTACAGTCCCCAGCTGTTAGGATGGCCTTTCTATGCTGTTGTTCTACAGTGTCAAAACTGTCCTTGCACGTCCAGCAAGCACGGACAGAGCCATCAGAAAGGCTTTACAGTGAGATTTTCCTTCAAGATCAGCCTAGAACCATGAGATGAAGCAAGGACGGAGTTTTCCAGTGCACTGACCTTGGTGGAAGAGGGGGTCCCGTCGAGCATCCAGGCTCGGGCCTCCCAGTTTGCTGCCCATCACTGGATGATGCAGGCCAACAAAGTGCTCTTGAAGGTGAAGACAGTCATCTTGTGGCTGAAGAAGCTGATGAGTGGAGTCATCTGGGACACTGTACAGGAAAGAGCTGTCTTCTGTTCTTGAGTTTGGCAACCTGTGGAGGCAGACGAAGAGGTTTAGCACTGTTAACAGTGTTTTTCCTTCTTCAAAGATATGACCTATGTAACATCTCAGCCAGCTGTGTCAATACAATGACACAGAGCATTCCTAAATGGGGGGAAGAGCAGAAACTGCGATGTATTTGTGAGATGGGAATATGGTGAAGCGATGTGGTATCCACAATTCCACATTTAGTGAGCGCCACAGAAGCTGGGAGGAGAATGCTTCCCAGAAGCATGGGAGAAATGACTTCACATCTGAACAGTGAGACACAAAGCACCTGCAATTAGACCCTGGCCAGATTATAGGTAAGCTGTTTATCAGCATCCAGGCATAGGTGTTAGCTTCTCCCATCCTACTTTTCAGTCTCCCACTTAGGAGCAGGGGAAGGAAAAGCAGCCATCTCTATGATTAAACTCTCTCCCCCATAAGAGAACAAGGGAATTTAGTCTAAGAAGGTCTAGTCTTGGGATTTGTTTCCCAAGTGAATTGGGACACACGGGAGTGTTGTGAGGGCCAGCTTTTGTGAGCATGTGGTCTTGTGGGTCCCACTGGATTGTTCCACCCTCCTCTCCACAAGCCAGGACTAACCTAGAGGGTTGGTATTCTTGTTGGGCATTTCCGTTCTGCAGCACTCTTGCTTGCAGCAAGGCATTGGTCTCCTCGTGGGACTGGAAGGAGAGAGAAGGATACTCAAGCAGAGCAATACCACACAGCAGCATTAAGAGGTGGGTGCTGATATGGGAGGCAGAGTTGTGGAGCAAACTGGTGAAGCTCTTATGACAGAAGGCAGAGAAAGCTGAAAATGTTTCTTTTGCTACAGAGGACAGTGGAGCTGGGCACTAAAAAAAGAAACAACTTCACACTTGCTTAATCACAGGGGATGACAATCAATTTATAGTCTCAGCTGTGGCACTGTCTTGGCCAGTGTTACTATTTACACATAGAGTCATCAACACTGTCAGGCCCTGTGAGCTTTGCTCGGGAGAAACAGGAACCATTCCTCTAGGAATAGCCTTTGCTCACTGTCTTCTCCATACTCGGAGCCACGACCCCAAGAAATCACCCCTTCACCAGTGCTTTGGAGACCCTCCTGTTCCTCCCATGTCTCAGACTCCACTGCAGAGAGGAAATCTGTTTTAAGAAGCCAGTCTTGCTGCTTCAACATGCTGCAGAGGGTGCCAGCAATGTCTGGAAAAGCCCTCTCAATACAGCCGTGGCCTCCAGCACATGTCAAAACAACTTTTAACCACAGGTGTGGACGTACCGGTGGCACTTCATCTGGACTGTAATCTCTGGTGCTTGCATACCCCACTCCTGCAGAGGGGCAGATGCCATTCAGATGTGCCCCGCTGGCATAGGGTTGGCCGTTAACATAGGGATGCCCATTGGCACGAGGAGCAGAGATGCCCCTCAGGGGCACCATGGTGTATTGGCAGGATGATACCAGCAGCCCAGCTCCTGGGAAGCCCATGTCAATGGTTTGCTCTGCAGAGGGAATAAAAAGGAAGTCTGAGGCCAAAATCAGAGGTGAAGCTGAGGTTTGTGAAGCTCAGTAGGGATGTTAGGCTGTGCTATAAGGCAGCTACTGTGGCAGCCAAAACATACTTGGAAACAAAGGGTGGAAGGGGACCCTACACAAGGGGAAAGGGGGTACCCTTTTCCCCTGTTCTCATCCCAGGGCTCTTTCTTAGCAAGGTAAGGAGGACAAGGGACAAACAGTGGCCTTTGTCTTTATGGGGTTCCACAGGACATTTGAGACTTGTCTTCCAATGACCCCCTCCCAGCTTCCCAGAATGTGCAGCCCTCACCTTTTGGGTGTTTGACCCAACTACACTCGGGGTCAGATCTACCCCACAGGGCAGAGCACATGTTGTAAGTCAGCCCTCAAGAAAGAACCCTTACTCTGCTTGGACCAGGCTCTCCAAAGGCAAAAGGGAATGAAGGCCACAATGAGGAGCACGACAGAGCCCAGCACAACGCCTACAATCAAGTATGGCAAGTCACTGGAACGGGCCACCATGGCTCCTGTCCCCAGGCCACCATGCCCACTACTGAGTGGGGGATGCTGCTGGGGAGGCACTGTGGAGGGTGGAAGACGACCTGGCAGACCAAGAGACTTGCGAGCTGTGAAGGGAAGAGAGAGAGTGCATTAGACACAAACATGGAAGGTGGAACAGCAGCTTGCTCCAGGGATGTCTACACTGCTGTGGAGTGGACAGACTGCTACGGTGGCTTTAAATAAGGGCTTCTGGACAACAGAGGACATCCTAGTCCTCTGTGCTTGGCTTACACACCTGTCAGAACCTTGGGCTGCTAAAGCAAAGGGAAGAAGGAAAATCGCTTCTACAAAACACACACTTGGACCTAATTCTGTTCCTATCATGACAGTGCAGCTGCTTGGAAAACAACATGGGATCAGCTCCTAACCAAATACAGAAGTTGAGCACAGCAAGGGAAAGAGCCATTCTGCTTCCAGTTACTATCTCTATGATACTTAGGAAAACAGAAGCTAACAAAGTACTCCGACAGAAACAGTGATGGACTCTGCACACGGAGTCTGTGAATACTGGTGTGGATGTATACATGTACTGAGCAGCAAACCTATGCCTCTCCTCTCCCCAGTGCTGCCTCCTTGCCTGAGCTTGGATGACACCCCATGAGACAGGGATGGTGCCTGCCTAGCTGTGCTCTGACAGCTGCTGGCAGGGAAAGCAGTGGGCTGCGCTCCCACAAGTGCCCTGTGAAGCTGGTTACCTTTGGTTTCACAGATCATCACGTTGCTGAACTCGCTTTCGCCACCCTCATTGAAGCATTGCATCTTGATGTCATACGAGGTCTCGGGCTGCAGGTGGCTGATGGAGTGCCAGTACCGATCTCCTGAGGAGGGAACAAACACACAGGGCCATTGGCTTCCTTGGGAAACACACTGCTGCCCAGCTCTGCAGCTGTGCTAGGTAAAACAGGCCTAGGCAGCAGCAGCAGCCACTGCCTTTTGTGCACAGGGTTCCTTCTGGCTGTGTTTATTCCTCTTCCAGGAGGAATAAACAGCTGGGACCAGTCTCTCAGTATGTCCTACCTTCCACCACATCCTTCTTGTAGTCACTGTCATTGTCACTGTCAGTGGGGCGGTAGTAGATGTAAAAACCGTGGATGGGAGTGTTGTTGTTGCTGGCTGGGATATACTGCAGAGAATTGGAGGGAGAGCAGAAATTAGCAGAGATGTGTGCACTCCATATTGCACTATGTGAGGAGCAGTGCAGATAAATGGGATGGGACAGGAGGAGGACCCAGCAGGGGGATCTTCTGTGTTGTCATTGTTTGCCACTGCACAGTATTGGTTTTCCTTCCAAAAGCTCAAGTGCTATTTTATACTGTCAAACCTTCCTTCTCTCAGGTAACGGACAAGCCATGAGTCTGGTCCCGTCATCCCAAGCATCCAGTACTCTGCTCCCTTTTAGCAGCCACAGACAATGTTTCAGAGAAAAAAAAATCCTCATCAACAGTAACTCAGCTGGACAAGGGCAAACATAGCTTCACCCCAACTCCCGTACGCTCATGTCTTCCAGACAAACTGCATCTTGCCATGAATCAGTAAGTTCAGGAGTCTTGTGTTTCCTCTCCCAGCTCTGTTCCTCTCCCATCCAGGCAGTACTGTCCCAGCTCCGTGTGTTCTTGCTGTCTTTCACTCAGTATTTTATCAGCTACTGTTTGTGTTTAAATGAACAGCAGTGCTCATCCGGCCCTGTAGCAATTTCTGTCTAGGAGCAAGTAGGAGAGAAGAGGGCAATGCATCCCTCTGAATATGCTCTAAGCTGTTGGAAACACTTGGATCAGAGCTTGTAACTTGTGATCCAAAAGATCCTGCCCACTCCTAAAAATCAACTGGACTGGACTGCTGTAAATGATTATCAGCAGTTAGGACTGCTACCCAGCAAGACTGAAGGGTATATCTGCTGGAAACTACCAGGACAAATAGAGGTGCTAATGGATTCCAGAAATTTGGCCAGGAGAGCAAGCAGCCATCTCATGCATTGTTGAACTGCACTTGGTGAACAAAATGGTCAAGACCCTGAGGCCTGTTTTCTGAAATTCCTCCTGTGTATAATGCTGCACTGAGGCAGAAAGGGTTTCCTAGAGTCTCTGACTTCCCCTGACTCTATGTGGCCAAAGCCCAGTCCTCATCTGCAGCAGGGAAGTATCTGATCGCAGATTCAGTTGTGCTCGTGACAGGCTGCAGTGTGGTAACGTGGAAGATGTGTGAGCTGGGCAAGTAGTACCCACACATCTGCTTCCTGCACAGAGATCTCCGCCCCTACAAACCTTACCATCCACTTCAGCATGATGGTGGTCTCATTGATGGCATCTGTGAAGGTGATATATGGCCCGGCCACAGGGCGCTCATAGACTCTGTTGCTGTAGCCAGACACAACATACGGCCGAGAAGCCGCACTGGGCTCACTCTCTCCCAGGATGTTCAGTGCCCGGACACGGAATTTATAGGACATGCCTAAGGGAAAATTGGGAAAGAAAAGAGTTGCAGAGATTGGAGTGTTTCAAGACTTCTACTGTCAGCACAGACCTGTGGAGAAGGGCTACATTTTCTCCAGAAGGCCAAAAGCCTACAGAGAAGTTTTGATTGAAGTACAGGACACATATCAGCCATGTGCTAGGTGGAACCTGCTTTTATTTGCCTTCCCCAATTCCTGTCTGGATGGTCTAGAGGATAGGTAGCAGTTCTGGAAGGTGCGTGGATGGATTCAGAGATGCCTGAAAGGATGTCCCAACCCAAAAGCAGCTATGGGAAGCTGTCCTTCCTCTACTACATAGAAATGAAGTACATAAAAATCAGTTAAAAGCTCAAAGTCTAAATAACTTTTACCCAAACATCATTTTACTGGTCTTTCAGTTGGTATGTTGCCCTTTTAAGCTGTCTAACTCAGCGATGCTGTGTTGATCACTTTTCTCATGTGAAGTGCAATGTAAGTTGTGTGCCCATCTGTGTTGCCTGTAGCTAAGGAAAGTTCTGTTCTGTCTAGTAAATGGCAAAACCAAATGCCTTTAGTAACTATATCCTGTAATACAGAAAAGCATGTGCAAGCCTCCCTGAGGGAGGTCAAATCTATGCTGGTCTTTGCAGCTGGAGAAACTGGAGAAGTGTCTGCAGCTTTTCCCCATGCATCTAAGGCTGGACCTGGGGAGGCTTTGTTTCGCTTACACATGCCAGGACTAAGCATGACATGACAGATAGCTAAACATCCTACAGGGACTGCACAGCTTTCCTACAGACCTCCAGGAAACAGAGATAACACCTGCCTACCTTTCTCCAGGCCTGGGATTTCGACAGAGAGGCGAGAGGGAGGAATGTCACTGGTGGCCAGGACCCAGTCTCCCAACTTCTTCAGTTTCTTGTATTCCACACGGAAAGACTGGATGGGGAACCCGCCATTCCCACGAGGGATCCAGGTCACGTACACAGAGGTCTCCGATGCCATGGAAATGGTTGGACGGTCTGGTGCTTCTGGAGCTACAAGGGGCACAGAAGAACATTGGGACATGAAACTCATTCCTCTGGTCCTGTCTGGAGGATCCTGTAGCTCAGAGTTACATGGACTACCTGCATTGCATCCACCCACATGCTCTTTACATCCCAAATGCTCTCTTCTTTCTGTCTCATCATTAGAGCTGGCACCCCTAAATCCTCACTGCTTTCAGTTCGTGCCCTGCAAACATCTTTTACTCCTGCTTGCATCTTGCTCTTTTTCCACTCACAAGTCGAGTAGGATGAGACAAGGTTTGAGGTGTGTACACCCATCATAGGAGGGAGAGCAGTGAAAGGTCTGGCTACAGGGCTGGAGATAAAGCAGAAGGCCTGGCTGATGTGGAAGCAGTGAACAGAGGGACAGGTGAGTGTAGATGAAAACCAGGAGAGATTGAGAAGAACCAGCTGAGGAGGAAACAGGGAAAAGTCCTGAGCTGTAGAAATGTAGTTTGGTAAGAAAACAATCAAAAGACGGGAAGGAAAGAGACGAACGGAGCTGTGGAGATTAAAGAAAAAGCAAGGCATGAATGAATGTGGGGCATTGAAAGAGGAGACTTCACAGAGAGGCTAAGGATTGAAGGAGAGAATTTCACAGAAAGGATAATGGCACTGCTGAAGAACAGTAATGGCAGATACGAAGTGGGAAACAATGAATTGGATTTACCAGTAAAGAACTGATGTTTTTCCAAATGAGAGCACTTGCACCCCTAGAATGGGCACTAATTGCCCCTTGTCAGGGCTTGGCTGAGAGAAGGATGCAGGGACTTGGATCCCCTTTCTCCCCTGCATGCCGCCAGCACCCAGCGGTGTGTGGCAGCTTGTTGGTCCTGTGCACCACATGTTCACAGACTCCATGGCAGGGCTTTCTGAACCCTCCAGGTGAAACTCGGCAAGAGACAAGAGTTTCTGACAAGTCCTTGCATTAATGGTGGGGACAGGCAGTGGGATCAGCCTGCCCTCCTAAGACAGCCTGCCTGCTAAGTGCTGTAGCAGGAGTGTCTGAGAAGGACCTCTCCTCATCATGAGCTAGTAACCACACATCCAGCTTTGCACAGTCTTGCTTTTACCCAGTGGAGACTTTGACTCCAGCATGACCTGGCCACTGACACCCACAAGAGATCCTTCCCTCCTTGCCCTGTTCATGGAGGGACTTACGGGATAGACGACTGTTGTCGGACTGGTTACTGCTCTGAGTGCTTGTTCCTGGGTCATCCCTCTGGATTTGCTGCTCCTTGCTGGCAACAATCTCTGGTTTTGGGCGCCGGCCTGTGCAGAAGGGATAAGTGACATTAGTGACATGGAGACAGGTCTCAGACTTCATTTTCACTGCAATGACCAAATAAAATATTCCCAGCCATGATGCTGAGGTACATGCTCTCTGGTCTCAAGTGGCCCTAGATTTCCCAAGCATTCAACCTGCAGGCAGGAACTAAAGATAAAGGGGCAAGCTTGTTAAACTGTTAATAGGTCCTCCTCATATTTAATTTTCTAAAACTTTTAATTGGATTTCTTGAAACATTGCTAGATTTCTGCCTGAGAAGGTAGGAATTAGCACAAGATGAAGGCCTGAGGGGAGATGTGAGGAAGCCTGCCACCATGGGGAAGGTTGCTACAAAGGGAATGCCATTCCCCACATCTGCCAGAGACATGAAAAGCAGCCAGGAGACAGAAGGACTTAGTGTACACATTTGGAATGTCCTTTCTGTGGCAAAGACAGCTCAGCATCAAGCAGACTGTTTGGGAAGGATTGGAGTTTCCTTTGGTGCAGGACAAGCTTTTCAGGGCAGATTAGAAAAACACCTGTTGGGAACAACACTCACAGGCTGATCCTGTCTCCAGGTGGCAGAGGATGGGTTAAATGACCTCTCAACATCCCCACCAGACCTATTTTCTATGGTTCTGCAGGTGTCCAATTGAGATGCTGGGGGAGGAAGTGACTCACTCCAACCCAGCCAGAGGGAAAGACCTGATTTTCCCCATCCCATTTCAATCCCACCCTCCACTTTCTTTTCTGACAGAGTCACTCTAAACTGAGGGCAGATGAGTTTCCAGAGCAGAAACAGTCCCTCTGTCCTAAGGCTGGTGCCTGTGCCTCATGGCTGGGCTGAGACATCTCGGAAAGACCCTCCCCTGACTCAGATCAAAACACCCAGGGGAAGGTTTGACCTTTACCAGTCCGGAAGGTCACCATGGCCGTCTGTCCCTCGCCAGCACAGTTGTGAGCGGCCATCTCCACCTCGTAGAGGCTCCCAGGGTCCAGCCTGGTGAGTGTCAGGCGGTGCTGTGAGGCTGGGACATCCCTCACTGTCCAGCTGTCAGTGGCATTGGTGACCTGCTGAGAGACCAACACATGCATTGCAAAGCTGGAGGCAGGCTGGGCTCTTGCCTGCACAGAACTCAGAAACTTTCATGACAGGTTGTGTTTCAATGAGGGCTACCTTCCCTGCCCAGAGGCCAGTTCCCTGCCTGTAAAGGGAGATGTTTCCAGCCTGATTTTGCAAAGCTGAAGGATTCAGCTATAAGCAGGACAAATCACCAAGAACCACGGTGTTTTCTTGACCCCACAGGTTCACTCAGCCCCTTTCTGTCCACTGGTCCCCTCCTCTACCACTGCCCCTCAATGTGTGTACAGCTCTGGAGGTGGCACATGCACAAAGCACAGCATTAGCCAGAGTCTCAAGCTGTTTTAGGAGCCAAAACTCTCCTGCAGCCCAGCTGCAGGGCTGCTCATTTAAGACACTGTCCATTTCCATGGGATGAGGTGCCCAGACACCACTTTGGTCATCTAGATCTAAATTGTTTGACTAATGGCTTTTTATCCAGCTTTACCCTAGCCTCACCACTGGCACTTTCTGTCTGAAATGGGGGAATCATAATGTTTGAGCACAGCTTTCTGCTGGGAAGAGACCATGGAAACACTGTTTTTCAGTGATGCCCTGATGCCACATGTGGAGGGGGGGGTGGGAAGGTGGGAACTTCCTCCTTCTTCCCAGCTGCAAGGATAATATTTTTGCAGGCAAACAGGCAGGACACTGAAGTGACCCGGTGCCGAAAGGAGCATTAGCAATGCAGGCAACGCAACAAAACGGAAATGCCAAGACTCTGCCGTATCATTCATCTTCTCCAAGCATTTGACACTGACTGATTAATGCCTGCCTTGTTTTAATTTTATTCCCGAGCCCGTGGAGTTGTGAGGCCAGAGTGGGGACCCTAAAGACTGCTCATATCGAGGAAAGGAAAAGAGGAATTCTTAAGAAACAAAGATAGCAGCTGCGTGACATCTGACTGCTTGCAGGCTGCTGAGCTTTTAGGGGCAGCATTAAAAGCAGGGAAAAAGAGATATCCACAGATAATTTCCAGAGGAGAAGTAAGCCCTTGCCCAGTACAAATGTAAGCCTCCCATCAGTAGGTTTTACTTTCCTTATAGCCATCATTCACACAAAGAGCCTTTTCTTTTATTGCTGAATTGCTTCCTTCCCTCTCCATACACATGGTTTTCCAGTTAGAGATGTCAAAACCAGATCATTATATAACTTGATCCTAAGGATCTCTGATAGAAAGAGACTCTTTCTAAACAAGTTTAAGGGTTATTTGGGACTAATTCCTTTCCACACAATCCTTAAGCATCCCAAGAAAGAGTCTCCAGCTGAGAATTTGGACTACACTGAAAATATATTACTGCAAACTGCAGTGACCCATGGTGACCTCCACTGCCCTACAGCCCCTTCCAGGTGAAGCGCTGAAAAACAAATAAAATATGCACGAACTCCAGGCTGCAAGTTGAGATCATGAGCAGAACTGGTGGTTACATGATACGCCACTGGGGGACAAATCTTTTCTTTGCAGACAACCAGAACCAATAGTCTGGTGAGGCTTTTAACATCATCTGTTTTTTATTTAAGCTTGTTCTATTGTGTTCTTGTGTTGGCATCTTCTGCCTTTGTTTTAAAGGGCTCTTTAAAGAGATAGTTAGCTGAAACCCTCATCTTAAGTTTTGTTTAGAAAGAAATCAGGTATGTGTAGGGATTGTAACAGCTTCCTACTATACCATATTTTCACAAGTAATAATTTCATCAAGTAATTCCAGGAAAACAGATGCATATATTCACATATTAATTGAAAACTGTGCCTTGCAGTGGCTGGGAATCCAAACATGCTAGACCTGGAATGTACTCAAACCCCAAAGCAAAACCTGCCTCTCTACTGCAACTCCCTGCATACCCATGGGAAATACAAGCAGCAAACAGATTCTTATAGGGGCCTTCCAGTACTTACAGAGGGCTTCCAGGAAAGATGGGGAGGGACGCTTTATCAGGGAGTATAATGATAGCATAAGGGGGTAACAGTTTTAAATGGAAAGGTGGTAGATTTAGATTACAAATTGGGAAAAAAGTCTATGCTGTGAGGATGGTGAACACTGGAACAGGTTGCCCAGAGAAGTTGCGGATGTCCCTTCTCTGGGATTATTCAAGGCCAGGTTGGGTGGGGCTTTGAGCAACCTGATCAAAGGCATGGCAGGGGGGTTGGCACTGGATGATTTTAAGGTCCCTTCCAAACCATTCTATGAATGGTGGGAGTTATATGAAATTCAAGGCCATTCAAGCCCATATCCCCAGCAAAATGGGAATAGATGCTCTACACCTCAAAAGCAGAGTTTTTACCTCAACAGTGCTTCACTATGTAGAGAAACTGCTGGGCTACAGCTCTGCCTGCACTCTGCCCATGGTGCTCAGAAGCACCATAGAGGGCAGGAGTCCTTGGGCCCAAGCAGGGCTCAGCAGTGCACCGTGTGCTCATGCTGTGCCACCAGCCAAGAGGTATGCTCAACAGTGCACCGTCCTTCAGCTCCCAGAATAAAACTGGTGGTTGAGGATTTAGCATGGCTGTTACAGCTCTCTGCGAGCTTCTCACAGTCATGGAGCATGGGTGCTTCAGTGCTGCTAAGCAGAGCAAGTACATGCAGTAGAGAGGAGCTGCTGCTCTGTCCTGCAGCCTAAGCTTTTCAAGTTGTCCCCATGGCTTGTGCCCAGACAAAAGGATTACAGATCAAGTCACTGCACAATCTGCCCCCAGGACTTCCTACTTGTGTAATCACACAGGAGGGAATCAGAAGCTCTTCAGACTGGAAATACATGTGTGTATACTTAGGCAGACGAGCACCACTACAGGCTCTTCTTGGACAGCTTGACAAACAGCCTGTACTCATCACACCTCAACAGGTTGAGACTACAGCTGAGGAGGTCCCACCAATAAGCACTGCCAGTGAGTGATGGTGCCCCTGCCCCAATGCACGTACTCAAGAGATGTGGAAAGGCGCAGTGAGGCCAGTGGCCCACCTGTGGGATGGCGCAGAGGAAAGATGAGAGCAGGGTGAAACAGTGATACCTTGCGATGCTTCACCACATAATAGAGGATGGGGGCTCTGCTGTCAGGCCGAGGTCTCCACACCAGATCGTAGCTATCTGTCTTGGATGTCCGAGGAGAACTGAGGATGATGGGGGCCTCAGCTGGAGACACCAACTCACTGTTGGCAGCACACTGTGGAGATGCTGCCACCGGGGTCGTCCCAGGCTTTGGCAGTCCAGCTTTATCCAGGGGCAGCTTTAAGGCACTGTCCCTGGAAGGTGGTGTTGGAGGCTGAGCTGAGCCGAACTGGGTGTCTTGCTCAGGGTTGAGAGTAGCTCCTGAAAGACAAGGTGTCAAAGCAGTGTAAATGCTTGTCCCGGTCTGTGGTGAAGGCAGAGCTATGAGCCTCTTGAACCTCTCAGAAGACCTGTGCTATACACCCATTGCAGCAGAGGTACCTTAGAGGGGTCAGGTCACAGGCAGTGCTGCCTGCTGTGCCACTCAAAAAGGTGTTCGCAACAACCTGTTCTGCTATAAACCTAACACATCTCACTAGGGCCTCTCCGAGAACAGATCTTGGCCACATGGTGCTTCCTAGCTCTTTGAAACCCCTCTTCACGGAATGGTAGTGCATGGAAGGGTCCTCTAAAGATCATCTAGGCAAAGCCCCGTGCCAGAGAAGGACAGCCTAGAGTAGGTCACACAGGAACAAGTCCAGGTGGCTTCTGAAAGTCTCCAAAGATTCCACCACCTCTCTGGGCAGCCTGTTCCAGAAAGCCCTGTTACTCTCACAGTGAAGAAGTACTTCCTCATGTTGACGGTGAGGTTGAACCTCCTGTGTACTCCGGATAAATTCAGAAGGGCCCAAGGAATCAGGTGGTACTTCTCCTACCCCAGGTGAATCCACCCCCATCAGTGTTTATGCCCTTGCTCAGTGCAAGCTCAGAGGCAGAGCTGAGCAAGCCCTGGGGTGAGGCACTACACCCAGCTGACCTATGCCCTTCATGTAGAGATAGTTCAAGTGTGCACACATGGTGCTGCACTTACAAGTAAAACCACTACCATCTGTTCCTGCAGGGAGTTACAGAGTTCCCAGGCAAAAAAGCACTCAAAGCATAGGGTAAAAGGGGGAGGAAGAGCAAGGCAGCTTGAACACAAGCGAGAGGATTGCACACCAACCTTCTTCTGCTCCCTCTGCTCTTTCCCTGTGTGTTAGGCTCTGGGACTGAACAGTAACAATCTCAGAGAGAGGGCCTTACCTGGTCGGGCTGTTCTCAGTTGTACCATGGCTTGCGCGCTGCCGACCTCGTTCTCTGCCATGCACTGGTATATGCCGTCATCCTCAGGCCCCACGCTGACCAGCCGCAGTGCCCTGCGGGAGAGCCGGAGCCGGTGGCTGGCAGAGAGGGGGACAGCGTTGCGCAGCCACATGACAGAGGGCTGGGGGTTCCCTCGCACCTCACAGGTGAACTTGGCGCTCTGGCCCCAGGGGATGATCTGCTGAGACAGCTCCATCGTGACCTCTGGGGGCTCTGTGTGGGGAAAAAGAACAGTTTCTGAGTGCCACTTGGCAGGGAGCATGGCATGGTCATGGCCTCTCACATTCCTCTCTGGCAGGGACCAGGGCAGAGTGATGGATCCTTACCCCACCCCCAAGTCCCACCCCTTTTGTGGGTGCCCACAGGGGTCTACTTTGTTGCACCTTGCCTTCAGCATCCCTGTGAACTGCAAGGAGAGGTGGCCCAAGGCCATCTGCCCCTCTCAGCTGACATCAGCCACCTACAAGTCCCATTTTTCTGAGCTGAAATGCTACTCTGCAAAGATTGCACTTGTGCCAAAAGAACACATCGTCATCTGGATGAAATGCAATCCAGTAAAACATAGGCTTCCCCTCCCTAATGCTGGGAGAAGGAGAAGGCTACATGGTAGAAATATCTAAGGTGTAATAGTCCCTTACATTTCCCATCTCATAGAGAGGATCCCTACAGAACAGAACAAAAAGGGAAGACATCAGAGTATCTTGCTATGACAATGTCAAACATGTCTAACAAGCAGCCAGTCCTCCACTACTAGAAAGTGTTAAAGCAATCCCAGTGCGACAAATTACAAAAGAGCTTTTGCAGAGGAAGGAAGAATCCATCATCTCCAGCCCAGGGAGGGATCCAGGAAGGAGGGACTACTACCTTCAAGGAAGAATTTCTCCTATCTCCTCGAAACTGGACCACAAGCAGGGGTTTGCATTGCACTGTGGCTTCTCCAAGAAGAGTACAGCAGCACTAGCATTTTCCCTGGAAAGCAGTGGAGAAAGTCCAAGCCCTTCCTGGAACAAGGGCTACAGCATCACTCACCAAACACCTGCACGTTGTAGAAGATGAATGCAGCTCCGGTCTCCCCAACCCCATTGTCAGCTGTGCAGCTGTAGGTGCCTGAGTCCTCCTCGCTCGTGGGGTCAATCAGGAGGTTGCTGAGCAGGAAGCGCGTCTTGTTGTATGCGGAGACGCTGGAGCCGTCTTTGGCCCAGGTGACCCGTGGTGGGGGGATGCCACTGGCCACGCACTCCAAGATGAGGCTTTGGCCCTTGATGACAATGATGGTCTGAGCTTCAGGGGGGTAGATTATCCGGGCTGCCTCTGCTGTGGAGCCTGGTGAGGAGAGGAGGAAGAAGGAGAGGGGTGGGAAGGAAGGTGGCCGGTGGGAAAGCACCCTGTGCAGAGTGCAGGCTGGGGTAATGGCAGGGCTAGCGCACCGCTCCTCTGGGCAGAGACAGATAAACAGCAACGCAGAACAAGAGGGACAGTCCTTAAGGGATGCATGCACACAGCAAACAGTCTCATTAAAGGCCTAAGGGCTTTTGCTCGCCCATCATCAAGAGCAAATCCTGAGGAGGTACAGCAATCCCAGGGTTGCACACACATAACCCAGGAGGAGACCTTGGGGCCTTCTTCTGCTGGAAAGGAGTTTCCCAGCAACAGATAATTGTCAGTTCACAGAGAAAAGCACCTGTGATAGCACTGGTATGTGCTCCCAGGGCTGGAGAAGATGTGCAGTGAAGGGAGAGTGGCTTACGTCTCACACGGAGCCTCTCACTGGAGACCGAGGTTTTCACCTCCTGCGTCACAGGGTTGTAGGCAGCACATTTATATGTTCCTTCATCCTCTTGGCTGGCATTGACTATCTGAAGGTTCCCGGATGGCATGATAAGGTAATTGTCTGTAGAGACAGAAGAGGACATGGCATGTGGTCACAAGATATGCTCCTACCCAGCCTCCTGGAAGACGTACAGTGCCCTGAAGAAAAGGCGGAGAAGCAGGAGGGGAAAAAACAACACAGCAACACCAACAGCACTGAAATGACCCCTTTTGGTTCAAATACCAATTTGAGAGCAATTTGGGAGCAATAATGCAATGACAGAAGGAACAGAGCCTCAGGTGAAGGTAGCTTGTCACAGCTGGATGCAGCAGCTGCAGCAAAGCTGCAAAATTCAGATGCACACGTTAAAAATTTCTCCAAATCAAAGTCACCTTTAGCCAGCCCGGGCTTGAAGAATGCTTCACGGACACATGGAGACACCCAGTGAAGACTGGTGGTGTGCATCACCTAATTCTGTTTCCTTTCACCTGACTGCAAGCTGGTATGACACATGGGTCCCCAGTCTTGGGCAGCAGGGAGACCTGTCAGAGACCCTAAACTAACCTATGCTCAGAGTGGTGGCAATGGGACAACAAGGAGACAGCAGAGAAAGAAAGCTACTGATGGTAAGGAAGAGTTAAAATGAGGATCCTGGGAATGGACACAGCAGGACAGACCTCAGACCATGACTCACCTCTGGAGGACTCAAGCCACTCCTGCTTCACGCTGTAGCGGACCTGAGCCTTGGGGTGACTTTCGGGCAAGTCGCAGGCAATGACAGCTGTGTTCCCTTCATCCACCTCGATCACATGCTGGCCATCAAACTTGAAATCTTTGAGATCTGCAGAGAGAATGAACAACAGGGCACCTTGGTGGCTGACCCAGCATCTTGGTGTTAGCTCATCCTCTCCCTGCGGACTGGGGGCTGTTTCACTGTGGTGCCGGCAGAGGATCGCTCTGTCCCCAGCAGCTAGGGAAACTGGCCTGGTTTCAGAGCTCTATATTTTTTCTCCTCCTCCTTCCTACAAAATGGATAACTTAAAACACAGCTTCTGGAGAAACTGCCTGCTCTATGGCTGAGAAACTGGGTGTGAAAAATCCTGGCCTGAGAGTGAAAAATGAGCCAACTTACAGCAACACTGAAGGGCAGTCAACAACGATCCTTCTGCTACTCGCTATTTCAAATGCACCTGCTGTCCTACTACCAAGAAGCTAATTTTGTAGTCATAACTTAGGGAGCCCAGAGTGCTTCAAGGGTGTACAGACACCAAGTGATACAGTGGGAGAAGGTGTGTGAATGCTGGAAGCTCCCAGCATTCCCAGAGCAGCCCTAAGTTCCTCCAGCACCTGAACAATCAGCATGTCTGCTCTGGGCACTTTTCTTCCTATCAAGTACCTCATGTCTGAAGGCTGGTTAACCAGTACACTGTGCAAGTGACCAAGCAGTGCCCATGCCGCAGTCCAAAGAACAGTGACCTGCAAGTAAAAGCAGCTCCTCATCTATGTGGTACAGCTGCCCACTCCTTAAAGCAGCCATAAAGACACCCTGTCTCAGCTCGTGCCCCACTACGAGGCTGTAAAGAGGGCCACTCCCCTGGCAGGGCCAATGCAGGCAGAAGGAGTGGAAGCACGGGGTGGGGAGAAGGGGTGCTTGAATTTTTGTTTCCTTTTCCCTGTTTTTCAAAGCAGTAGCAGAGGGCTGTGGTGAAAACTGTGGATCTGGCAGGGCTGTGAGTGCTCCAGCTTGGCCTGGCCAAGCTTCCTGGAGAAGAAACTGGGCCCTGCTCTCCCTGGCCACAATGATAAATCTTGCCAGGGCACTGCAAGCCCAAAGTTTGTGCTGTAAAGTTTTGTGCCAGGAAAAAAAGCCCCGCACATGCATTTTTGCAGTACCATGCATCAGCCCAACCAACCACTAGTGACAACAGTGCATCCTGCAGTCGGTCAGAAGTCACACTGCTGCATCAAGGCTCAAGCCGACCCATCTTCCCCAAGACCCAGAGCTAGTACACATCTCCTGAGTGGCACACTGCTAAATCCGGACAAGACCGCACTTGCTTTCAAAACCCTACACTAAGGCAGCGCGTCGCATCCGTTGGCATGGCGCGGCACGGCCACGCGCTGTCAACAGCTCCTTCGCCCCTCGAAACCCATCCCAGGACATGGCACCCGTGACC
>JANHFX010010769.1:11591-33834 GCA_027560015.1 Chloroceryle amazona | reverse complement strand
GCCGCTTGTTTGCACTCGGCTTATCCGGAGCGGAAATTCCTTTCCGTTTTTGTGAATGACAAACTCATTAACGATTCATCAACACAACCTGTTCCAGCCGGCCCGTCGCCGCGGCAACAGCCCCTTCCGCGCGCCCCCATTGGCTGCGCCGGAGAATGTATCCATTGAGACGTCCCGCGGTTGTACCCATTGAAGAGCTGCCGGGCTGTGCGGGGCCGCGGCTGAGGGTCGCTGCTGCTGGCGGCGGGCAGGGGAGCGGAGCTAAGCGAAGCGGCGGCGGCAGCAGCAGCACCACCGCTGCTGTGTTTCTGCGCTGAAGCGGGGGAGCCCCGCTCGGCGGCAGGTTAATTGGATTTCATTCACTCGGGGCGGAGAAAAAGCTCAAGGGCTCGGGCTGCAGCGGCGATTAGGCAGGTTCATTCAGGGATTCATTGACAAAAAAAAAGAAAAAGAGGAGACTGGGCAAGCTGGCTGTGCGCACGCAGGCACAGGCACACACGCACACGCACACACACGCTGACACTTACACATACACGCTGGGGCTCCTTCTCCCTCCCCGTGACTCCATCGCCACCCGGCGTGGGGGAGGCGGCGCGGGGGGACTGCGTGATTCATTTTCCTGGGGCGGAGGGAGATAAGTTGTCTAGAGTTGGAGGGGTGCAGCTCGCCCGCCGATCCAGCCGCATGTCTCTGTGAGACAGAGGGGCGCTTCCAGAGCACGCTCCGCTCCCCCCGTCCTTCCTCATGCTAGATACGTTCAGACCCGTCCCTTTCGCGTCGGAAATGGCGATTAGTAAATCCGTGGCGTGGCTGAACGAGCAACTGGAGATGGGCAACGACCGGCTGCTGCTGATGGACTGCCGGCCGCAGGAGTTATACGAGTCGTCCCACATCGAGTCGGCCATCAACGTGGCCATCCCCGGCATCATGCTGCGGCGGCTGCAGAAGGGCAACCTGCCCCTGCGTTCCCTCGTCGCCAGCAGCGAGGAGGACCGGGAGCGCTTCGCCCGCCGATGCGGCACAGACACGGTGGTGTTGTACGACGAGCACAGCCGAGACTGGAATGAGAACACGGGCGGCGAGTCCGTACTGGGGCTGCTTCTCAAGCGCCTCAAAGACGAAGGCTGCAAGGCGTTTTATCTGGAAGGTGAGAAGGGTCGCCCGGGGCTGGGAGAAGAGATCGCTGTCTGCCTGCCTGCTTTGGGGGCCTGTGGGTGACGAGGAGGCGAGCCCCGGGGCTCGGCGGTGCGGCTTCTTTGCCGGGGGAAGGGAGGGGGTGTCTGCAACGTCCTCCCGGGTATTGCACACTGATACAAGAGGACACCGACCCGGACAGGTTCTCCCCACAACCCCAGCATCCCTCTCCTCGCTTTGCTTAAATTTGAGACCTCGAGCACTGGAATCGTTGTAGCAGCATGGGGAGGGCAGGGGCTAACGGGAATCCCGGCATGAGCTGGGGACAGCAGAAGGAATTGCTGCTGAGACATCTCTTCAGAGGTCCCCGCAGGGCGAAGCGTCACAGAGCTTTAATCTTGAATGTGCTGAGCCCTCCGCCTCAGCGGGCGATTTTCCTAAACCTTCTTTAGATGTAGTCCGTCTGCGTGAGAGTGTGGCGGGTTTTTTTTTGTTGTTTTTGTTTGTTTGTTTTTTCCGTGTTTTTTTTTTTGTTTTTTGTTTTTTTTTTTTTCCCCGAGCTGGAGAGGGTGGGAAACAGATGCTTATTGCGGGCAGGGCTGTACCAGGGAAGTAAATCGGCTTGTCATCTTGTATCAGGTTGCATTCCCCCTTGCTTTTCTCCCCAGGTGGCTTCAGCAAGTTCCAGGCCGAGTTCGCCCTGCACTGCGAAACTAACCTAGACAGTTCGTGTAGCAGCAGCTCTCCAACTCTGCCAGTCTTGGGCTTGGGAGGCCTCCGAATCAGCTCCGATTCCTCATCAGACGTTGAATCTGACATTGACAGAGACCCCAATAGTGCCACCGACTCGGATGGCAGCCCTCTCTCCAACAACCAGCCTTCCTTCCCGGTGGAGATTTTACCCTACCTCTACTTAGGCTGTGCCAAGGACTCCACTAATCTGGACGTTCTAGAAGAGTTTGGCATAAAATACATCTTGAATGTTACCCCCAACCTGCCTAATCTTTTTGAGAACGCCGGCGAATTCAAGTACAAGCAGATCCCCATCTCTGACCACTGGAGCCAAAATCTGTCTCAGTTCTTCCCTGAGGCCATCTCCTTTATAGGTGAGACCCGATTATTTGCTAACAGCTCTGTGTTAAGCAGCAGAACTCGGTTTTGTCTGCAAAATTAAGATTTCGGGCGAGAAGCGGTAGCAGCGTTTCTGGTAGTCTCTGGGGGAGGCCTCGCTTTCTGGTTTTAAAGCCATCTTAAATTGAGAGGCGGGTGGGTACTGTTTGGAGGGTTATTGAGAGCCCCGGTGAATTGTAAGCGACTTTTGCAGGTTGCAAACGTATACCTGGTTTGGCTGACTGTGGGATTCCTGTATTGAAGCTGGGGACAGAGCAATGAGCAGGATGGGCGAATCTTTCAAAATATTTCCCTGGTGAGAGGGAAGGGGAAATGATCCCAGGATTGTTTTTTTTTTTTTTTTTTTTTTTTTTTTTTTTTTTTTTTTTCCCTCGAGGCTACTCAAGAGCAGTATAAAAAAATATTGGGAAGCTAACTTTTAGCTTTTAAACACAAGTTATTCATACGCAATATTCCTGGCAAATGTATAGTCAGAGCTTTAATTAAATCTCATGGTAATAATGATATACCTCTCGGGCTCGGTGTTTCGGTTAGCCAGACCTTACACATTATTCATCAGTTTTGGAAACACGTCCCCTTGGGCTCAAGAAGTTGTGCTTACAATTTGCGCTCCCCTTCGAGTTGGGGAGGACTCAAATCTCCCCATTCGTGTGCGGTGGGGTGGACATGGCATTATGTGTTGGGAAGCTCTGCTGTAATCCGGTTGAATGATACCGGTAATAGGGGAGAATGTAGGTAATCTGAGCCCAGCAGGAAGAAATGTGGGCTGGAAGCCACAAAGAAACTAATCTCCAGCCATTGTAATGCATTTCCTATTACAAAGGAACCCATTTTCAACCAATGTTGACATCCTGTTCCTCCTAATGGGCTGTCCCCTGTGACTTCCCTCATTCTTTTAAAATGCCTGAATACCTCCATTGTTAGCTGCACAACAGTTGGAGAATAATTTAATAGACCGTTGCAGTCTGCTGGTCTGTATAAAAGGCATTCAGTGACATATTGCAGGATTTCCATGCTGGGGCAAGGGGACTGTAAGAATTTAAGGCAAATCTCCAGGCGAAAGTGTGTCTTTGAAAACTGACTTTTAAAACGGTGGCATGCAGCGTATCCTGTTCCCTTTGTCTCATTCTTAGTTTTCTCAGCTCTTGGACACCAGCACATATTCTCGGGGGGGTGGATTCTCCTCTTGTCCTGGTTTTAAGCCAGTTAAGTTAACTCCTGCATTGCACTGCTGGCCCCGGGATCAGAATTGTCCTCCCACAGAATGATAGAATGGTAGGGGTTGGAAGGGACCTCTGGAGAGACAGTTAACAAACTCCTGTCTTACGTGTCCTCTCTGACTCTGTACAGATGAAGCACGAGGGAAGAACTGTGGCGTCCTGGTGCATTGCTTAGCAGGGATCAGCCGCTCGGTCACAGTGACGGTGGCCTACCTCATGCAGAAGCTCAACTTATCCATGAACGATGCCTATGATATTGTCAAGATGAAGAAGTCTAACATTTCACCCAACTTCAACTTCATGGGTCAGCTTCTGGACTTTGAGCGGACTCTGGGGCTGAGTAGCCCCTGTGACAATCGAGTGCCAAACCAGCAGCTATACTTCACCACCCCTTCCAACCAGAATGTCTTCCAAGTTGATTCTCTGCAGTCCACGTGAGCTCCCATCACCTCCCTTCTTCTGTCTGTTTCATGGGATCACTTCTCAATGATTTCTCTTTGGCAGTGGTACAGAAAATGCAGTTCTGTCTTTATCTGGCTTCTGCTATCAAAAAGCAGCTGCCAGTGCAGGCTAAGAAAGGTTACACAGTATGGAACCGGCTATTGTGAAGGGAGGGAACCTGGTGAGCTCTCTGGGAAGGACCACAGTGACCAGGAGGCAGGTGGGCAGTGCCCTTATCCCTGCTTGTGCGGTGGCTTGGGTCTGAGGACTTAGAATAAGGCTGGACAGGCTGAGCATGTGTTCTCTGGAGACTGGCTCTGTCCTGCTTCCCTCTCCGCTTTCGGATCTGTGACACACATCTTTGTCTTCAGTGAAGACTGGTTATTTTTGTTTGTTTTAATTTAGAGGAGCCAAAGAAAGAGACTTAAGCTTAGTGTATTTGGAGTACTTGTTTGCTGGAAGCTTAGTAGTATTCTACTTGATCAATGTAAATATTTAAATCGATTTGCAATTTTTTTATTATTATTTTTTATTAAATTCACACGTATTCAAGAAATCAATCCAAGGGACATCTGTGGGTTTGTTCTCTTCATAAATTCTGCTTTATTTCCTTGTGTTTTGTGTTGTTTTTTTAATTGCAAATAATATATTTGCAGCATGCTTAGTTTTATTGTTCAACTAAAGCAAACTTACCATGAGGGAGAAATGGCAATGGTGACAAGTTTGCAAATTGTGTTTTGTGAGCAAGTATGGTGTCTTTCATATAGCTTTCTTTTCCTTGTGGTGACTTTTTTCTCATGCTGTTGTTGTAGTTTCCACATGATATATATATATTTTTAAAATTAAATTAATTTTTTTGCCTTACCTTTTGTAAATAGATTAACTGGGAGGAGGTTTGTCTTTGAATGCGAAAGATTTTTGATCACTTTTTAAAACTTTCAGGTGTGCTAACAGTGCATTACCTCTGTACAAATTCTTCAGGGAGCTTCACCTCAAATGCAATATTTTGCATTTTTTTCTTTTTTTTTTTTTATAAAACTGGAAGTATGTTCGAGCATATGTACCTGTGTGTACGCACAGTGAACCTGCACATGGTTGCCAATAAGGGAGAGTCTAATTCATGGTGTAAAAGTTTTAAGATGGAATTTATTATAAGAATGTAAAACATTAAATTATTAATAAATAACTATTTTTGGCTATTGAGAACCTGGCTGGTTTATTACCCCTTTCCTATCTGAGTGTGGTTAATTGCACATACACATATGGTTATATTTAAAGGTAATGATTGCTTTCAATAGCCCCTAAGACAATAAAGGCTTGATTTTCCTTTTGGTACGCTGGTGCCTAAATGCATGTGCTGGCTTCTTGTCTTGCTTTGGTGTGAAGGGAATGCTTTTGAAGGCCTTTAGGTTAATTGAAAACTATTCTGCCACCCCTTTGCTACCCCAGGGATGCACCTAACTCTAGGCCATAAGGACTTCTTTTTTTTTTTTTAATTTTTAAGAGTAAGTTGCTGTTCTTCTCTGGGTTTGTTTATAAGTTTTGGCCACTGTATTCCAGATGCCAGCAGATGGGTTCATTCTCTCCTTATCTGTTTGGCAGGAACTCATTTCAGAGCCATCAACAGTCTGCAGCCTGTAAATGATTTTTCTGTCGCTGTTTAGCCACATTGCAACTTAGTAGGTGAAGGTAAGGAGACAAAGGCTTTATATACCTTTAGTCACCTCATTTCATCTTTGGAGCCTTCAAGTAGTCCTGTCTTTGCAGAAGGAAAAAGGTGCATTATAGCAATTGCAAAACTTTATGCTGCAATTTATTTTCATTAATACCCTTCCTGCTGAGAAGGGTACAGCCCAAGGTACAGCAGTGCAGAAATCTGTGTGCAGTACAACGGTGCTGGGCTGATACTGCAGCTGAGGCTGTCGGCTGGGGTTCTGCAGAACTGGCAGCTGGAGCACATTTCAAGTAATTTTAGAAACTGCAAGTGTATGAAATGAAAAGCAAACAAAATATGGGGGGGAAAAAAGTGAGTCAGTGTCTCATACATTAGTAGCCTAGATTGAGTGCATAAACTGTGAAAGTAGAAGTGGGTTGCAGTTAAACTTGGCTTGTGCTAATCCAGTTTTTGAACGTTTCCGCTCTTGGCATTCCCTGTGCTGCTCTGTTCAAAGTGGAGATTTGCAAGCAGCTCTAGCAATTTCCTGTCCAGCTGCATCTCAAGTGACTCCCTTGTGGTGTTTTTGTTTGTTTTTTTTTTTTTTTTAAACTTGTTTGTGTGTGTGTTTGGGTTTTTTGTTTGTTTGTTTTGTTTCTTTTTAAATTTATTTTTAATATGGCCTGTAGATAATTTTATCCAGTTTCCTCTTTGTGGATTAGTAATCTGCTTTCCTTGTTGAACCTACATAGCTGCATCCCTACTGTTCTGCTAAAGTCAACAGATGGCCTCCCCACCACTTCCTCTCGTTTCGCTGTGGGTTTGTTGTCAGGCCACTTCTGAAATTAATAGTGTTTTCTGGCCAGCTGCCACAGGCCATTACCACAAAGGGGAAGTAACACATCTGAATAGCAGGAAGCTGGGCAGGGTCACAGTGTGAACTGAACCTGTTGAGCCTGAGCCCAGTCGGGCCTCTTCCATTTCACAAGTGTAGGGCTCCTCTTGCCTCCCCCTTTTAAAGATGCCTTGCACAGAGAAAGGACTGATGCAGAATGCCTTAGCTCTTTGCACTGAGCAAATAGGGCAAATATTGCCATCTGAATTAGTTGCAAATGTTAATTGTGATTAGGTACCCACTAAGGGGAGGAGGTAGAGAGCAGTGTACAGTGATGTAGCCTAGGGGAGGAGGGACCTTGGCTTGCTTTGCAAGCTGCTTTGAAAAGTCAGTGCTCACAAGGGCTTCCTGCTTCCTTCCTGCTTCACCGAATGACTAACACCAACTGGGTACTTCTGCAATTCATCATTTTGGTTTTTTTTAGGACAAAGCAAAGAAGACCAGCATTCCTCTCAAAGACAGACACATAGCAGAATCAGGCAGAAAACTTATTCCTGATTTTTCCTTGAGTGACACTTGAACCAGGGCAGTTAGTCAGAATCCTTGGCTGAACTTGAACCAGGACTGGGTGTGAACAGCTTTGGTTTCGGGCAAACCCAAAGCAAAACCTGGTTCAACCTCTGATTTTGGTGGGTGCATTCGTGCTTGCTCATGTGCTGATTCTTAATTGCAAATGGTTTGGAGGTAGAAGCAGTGAGTGCTGTTATCAGCTATTTTCTTTCTCCCCATACAGGCTGCTGGGTAACTGCTCCAGCACAGTGAAGAGAAGGGTTCATGCTACACAAATCCTTGCAAGCTTTTATGAAGCTGGTGCCTCCCTGCTCCTGAAGTCCCACCCTGTCTGTCTGTCCGTCCTGTACTCCTCTCCTCCTGCCACCCATACGTGTTTCAGCAGGTTCAGGGAGTTTCTCTTCCCTCTGTACTCTGCCATAGTGAGACCATATCTGGAGTGATGTGTTCAGTGCTGGTCTCCCCAACTCAAGAGAGACATGGAAATTCTACAGAGAGTTCAGCAGAGAGCTAGGAGGATGATTGCAGGACTGGAATATCTCTCATGAGGAAAGGTTGAAAGACCAGGCACTGTTTAGTCTAAAGGAGACTGAGTAGGGATCACATTAATGTTTACAAATATCTTAAGGGTGGGTGTCAAGTAGAAGGGGCCAGTCTCCTTTCAGCTGTGCTTTGTGATAGGACAAGGTGGAACCCAGGAACTTCCACCTCAACATGAGGAGAAACTTATTTACTGTGAGGGTGACAGGGCACTGTAACAGGCTGCCCAGAGAGGTAGTGGAGCATTCTTCTCTGGAAACTTTCAAAACCCACCTGGATATGTGCAGCATGCCCTAGGTGATCCTGCTCTGGCAAGGGGGGGTTAGACTTGATGATCTCAAGGTCCCTTCCAACCTCTACCATTCTCTGATTCTATTAATAACTTGCTTCCTCTCACCCCACTCCCTCATTTAAGTCCTTGCTGGGATGAGGCAGAGGTCTTAGGATTCTGGGGGGTTTGACAGCTATTGTAGTTCTTCCTGGTAGAGTAACTTGTAAAGGAAAGAATATATCCTTTGTGCCTATATGGACAGGCCTGATGTGTATAGGGGAAAGGGGGTGTGGAAATATCTTCCCTTTGCAGCTAAAAAAATTGCAACCTGCTTCATATAATAATGTAGGCACACAAGGTACTGAATTCCTTCAGAAGCTATGGAGATATTAGGAAGGAAAACTCTACCCTCAGGTGTGATCAGATGTTTCTCATGCAACCCAGCTGTGTCTTTAACACAAAGGGTGAGATTGTGTCCCATGGCATCCATATCCACTTTGCTCTGGTAAGGCCAAGGTTCCCCTCAGTATTCAGGTGCACATTATCACTTTGCTTCCCATTTTCTGTGCAATAACATTGTGCAGCTCACTGCATTGGTTCCTTTTCTTACACTTCCTCTTTCCCACTCACACCCATTCAGACCACTCTATGGACACCTTCAAAATGTCTTCCAACTCCTTCTGGCTTTTGCTGTTGTAACCATAGTTTTCTCTTTCCCTATTCTCTTTCTTGTCCTTCTTTATTGCTGCTCTTCTCCTATGCCTTCTGCTCTTACACAGACCTTTTTCTAAGATTCACATTCCTTCCTTAGTTCTCTTTAATTTTCTTGCCTTCCCTCTTTTCCTTGTTACTCTATTGCTGTTTGTCTTATGTTTCTTATGTTTCCTAAATCAATCAGCTTGATTTTCCTTCAGCCTTAAGCCTCCCTGCTCCTTTTTATTTTTTTTTAGTGGAAAACAGGATAAGTCTCTTGGACTCAGTCAGTTGTAAGCTATAGGAAAGGTGTATATGAGAGGAAGAAGTAAGACAATACCACTACCGTCCTCTTACCGATTTTTATCAGATGACCTTATTCTCTATCTCCATTCCCTGTTGCTGAGTAAATTTGGCTCTGCACGGCTTCCCTAGGTCTTCTCTATGTAGCACCCAGCACTCTGCTGCAGACAGGCACTAGGAAGCAGTCATTTCTTGGGGCCCATCCAGTGCCACACACCACCGATCCCCTTCTGAGAAGTGGGAAGTGGTGAGGAAAGTGGGGAGAGACCAAAAATATGGCCACCAAAGGCAAATCTGCTAGAAACAGTCATGTGTCTGGAAAGCATTTCTTCAGCTTCTCTGAAAAACTTAACCTTTTTTTTTTTTTTTCCCTATTGAGAAGCATGATGACACTTAGTCAGAGCTCCAGGAAAAATAATTGCAAGTGAACATATAAACCAGGCTACAGCTTAGGCCCTTTCTCCACACAGCTATAAATCACAGAAAGCTTTTCCTGAGTGAAGATGGTGGAACAAATTGCTAAGCTCAGTTCACTGCCCCTCTAGACCTTGAGTGTGTGTGTTCAGCATTACTCAGTTACGCCAGGAACACACGTACGAGACCAGACCCCTCTGTCATGCATCAATGCATATGAGTGACTTGTGGGACTCAAGTGAGATGCTGCATCCAAGGACAGTTTGCTCCAAAAACCTCATAGCCTAAGGGAAATAAAGCCTACCCACTAGTGTTTTCTTATGGCATGTGGTGACGTGCACTTTGCACCTCTGCTACGAGGATAGGCTGAGAGAGCAGGGAATGTTCAGCCTGGAGAAGATAAGACTCCCGGGGAACCTTATAACTGCCTTCCAATACCTGAAGGGATTCTACAGGAAGGCTGGAGTGGAACTCTTTACAAGAGTGTACAGTGATAGGATCAGGTGGATTGGTTTTAAACTGAGGGAAAATAGATTTAGATTGAATCTTAGGAAAAAGTTCTTCAGTATGAGGGTGGTGAGACTCTGGAATAGATTGCCCAGAGGGGCTGTGGATGCCTCCTCCCTGGAGGTGTTCAAGGCTCGGTTGGATGAGGCCTTGAGCAACCTAGTCTAGTTGAGAGTCATCCAGGCCCATGGTGGGGAAGTTGGATTAGATGATCTCTAAGGTCCCTTCCGGCCTAAGCCATTCTATGATTCTGTGATGACATTCAGAGGTACAAACTTTGCCCTTTTCCTGCCCAGAAATGGATGGTACTGCATCATGTAACTTAGTAGATAACACAGGCATAAAACCAGTATGGGAGCTGCTCTCTTGTGAGTAAAGTGCTTGTCTCTGTAAGGAAAGGAAGAAAGAGTTCTAGATGCTTTCTGTTGTTTATTATCAGAGATCTGCAAGCGCTGAGGGAATTTTGGAGTGCTTACAGCTATAGCTTTTCCTCATATGGCAAAGATGAAGGATGTTGACTTACCACAAACACAAGGAGATGGTTATCAGATGGAAAGTGGGGGTATGGTGTCTACTTAGGAAATATTTCTTAATGACAGGAATTGCACTCAGGACTATATTTGAGAGATGCAACAGAAAGTGCGCCCTGCTCTACTTTACAGCTGTGATCCCCAGGATGCAGGAAGCATGCAGAAATGCTGTCACTCTCCCATACCAGTTCCAGCACTACATATACCAGCAACATAAAATGATACTATGTGAGAGGTCTGTTTACCATAATGTGGAGACAGTGGTGCTCATTTTGCTGGAGGATTAAGTGTTTCGTGAAGTCCTGCTATTGAGATCTTCCACCTTCCCAAATGGACAATGTGCTTGCTTCACTCCAAGAGCTTTATTTTAATGAACTTCTCTGTTTTTCTGTTAAGGCCATGTTTTGGGGCATTATGTAAGTCTCTTTGTTCATCTTTTTTCCCTACTGACCTCAACTCTGTGGAAAATGAATTCCCATCAGAAAGTGAGGCCATCTGAAAAACATACTGATGGCTAACACTTGGTTTATACAGGACAAAAGTTCTTTATAGTTTAAAGGTGGTGGTTTTCCCTTTGCTTGGAAATGATGACCTTGCAAAACCAGACTGGAAACACTAGTGTTAAGTATTTGTGACAACACACCAGCTGTTCAGTTGATAGGCTGGACACTCAAATGATGTAAATCGGCATAGCAGCAGAGAGTGAAAGTGGAGACTCCACAACAGGCAACTCCACCACAGACTGGTGGTCATAATGCTTTTGAACCTCTTGAAGATATTACCTGCCTCTATGCAGAAACCATTAGGGACATCAGTGTTGTTTTTGTAGATCCTTTTTCCCTGCATACAGTAATATTACAGGATTCTGAACTGGACATAGAACTAGAAAGTCAAAATGTCTTAATGTGGTGAGGGAGACTTTTTCTCCCTGTTTTAAAAAAAGGCAATTTTAGTGTCCTGGGGACTTACTAACAGATAAAAAAAAAAAATAAAAATAAAGAAATCAGGACCAGTGAGACATCAGCTTTTGCTTGATTGAATAAGATTTCCTGTGCTATGAGTGATCTAAATTGCATTTTCTGTGTCAGTATTTCTAACACATTCATTTGTTTGAGGGGTTTCTAGGCCAACCCTTCTCCCTGAGAAGAAATGCAGCACAACACCTCTCATCTGGGCTGAAATTCAGTCCATGCTGAAGCCCAGCACTAAGCTGATATTCAGTTTAAGCATGAGTAATTAAGTAATGCTTGGATTCCGTGCAACAGGTTTGGGGTTTTTTAATAAATAAAGACAAAATGTTTATGATTTCTGGGAATACAAAACAGGAACACCAAATTGATTCTTTACATGCACTTTTACAATCCCTCATCCAGGTTTTTTGTTTTAAATGGAACTTTGCAGGCTCCTGTATATGAACAAAAGCTTTTTTATTTTTGCTAATTACTGTCAGAGCAGACAGTAGACCATCTATTATTAAGGTGGACCAATGCTTCCTTTTAAAGGAGGACTTTTTAGATGTTTAGACCTTTGCTAGACTTGTTTGGGCTCAAATATAAATGCCTCAGGCTGATCTATAGAGATGAAAAGAAATGAATACCCCTCTGAAAATGCCATCCTAAAAGACTTGGTCCTTTTTTTTTGAAGAAAAATGCCTTTTGTCTGTTTAGCAAAATCTGTTACTGTTTCCTCAAATATCTTCAGTACTCTGTGCCTGGAGGAAGGGACATGAAATCTGACAGGGTGTGTCAGGAATGCGCCTGGTGCTGTTTCCTTGAAAAGCTCGTTTTGGCCAAGATTTGAGCAGTTGGAAGATGGTGATTTGCACATGCCAAGCAACTGTGTCCTGAACTTTCTTTATAAATTATCAGTGAAAAAATTTCGCTGAGCTGGCTCCTGGTGTTGGGCTTCCAGCCCGACCAAGTAGCAAAGTGACAGCATCCTGGGAGGAGGAACTGTGTGACATTGTGTCGGTGAGGTAGATGACTGTACAGTAAGTCTGCCCCAAAACTGATAAGTTTGATTATACTTCTATACTGTTTCTGCCCCCGAGCAGTACCAGCCACAGCAGTCTTGAGTGTCTCTTCACTGTGCAGTATAAATACTCTTTACATCTCTGTTTTCCCTGGGCAGAATATTGATATTAGTTATCTAAGAACAGTTTTGGTGCTAGGCAGAGGAGAAAATGCACATCTGCTGACAGAAAGCAGGGTACCTTGGTGATGTTGCTGGAAAGGCAAGAGATGACAAAATGCAGGTATTTCTGGAGTTTATTGGCAGTTAAACTTTGTATGCTTTGAGGTGTCTCAGGTGGTAGCTAGGTGTACAAGTCCTTCTGTGATCTTCAAAGTGCTTGACATTGCAACCTTAATATTTTTCTAATACTATTTTTACTTCATGACAACAACACATATTTCAACCTCTCTGTTGAGGTCTAAATGAATGGCATTCCTATGGCTTCACACAAGAGTGGCAGAGATCATACGCAAGCTCTCAGTTTGTTATTACATTATTAAGGTTTTTAATGATCCTGTTAATTATGGTGGAATAAAATTATCAGTATTCTAATTTTCTATGTTTCTAAGTGTATGTAACCTTCCTTTGGCAGGTATTTCTTCATCTGGTATGTTTATACAATACCTTGGCTAATGAGAGATGGTTAGTTAGATGTATGAGACATGATTGTGATGTTAATAATAAATACAATAATTATCCGAGGTCAGAAGAAAATTTCCTCTTTTCCCTGAGTCCTGCACATTCAGGTACACTGTGTAGCTTGAATAATGTGCATGTTGCTATATGCCAGTATTACATCCTTATATTGCTGAATCTTATTACAGAGTTCTGAGAGCTTATTGCTGTCATGAAAGTTATTTACATGCTTAACTTTTGGAAAAATCAGACATTGGGGCACTCTTTTGCCTGTGAAAACACATTGCATACTGCAGGCTGCATAATAATTGATAGTATTGACTAATGATTGATGAAGCTAAGAATTCTTGGGCAGGGCAATTTCTCTCATTATTAGGATTTTCTGAATTAACTAATGAGCTAAATGCCCTTGTTTTTTTGGCTGTTCAGCATAAAGGAGGAAGAAGCAGTTTGTTAGGGAAGTGCAGAGACCTCACACCCTGGGGAGCTGGTCCAACAGTGAAGCATAAAACAGGGAACTTAGGAAATTCAGTCCTATGTCATGAGCCACTTAAAAGTCCATCCTATCCATTTGCATTTGAGAGCATCACAGACAGGACTCATAGTTCATGCTGTTGCAGTGCTACAGGCAAGAGTCTCTGAAATAAAGCTGAAATAATATGGTGATGAATCAGGCCCAGGAGTCGTGCATGTGAGTGCCATTACCTGGGGAAAAAAAAAAAAAAAAAAAAAGAAAAACAGACTTTCTAATGTGAGTTACTGCTATTCAAGAAGCATAGAAAGGAAACTGTATTGTTTCAAAGTGAGTGTCAGATGATTCTGTTTCTTGAGCTTTCTACCTACAGTGATGATGAGGATTGATTCATTCCCTGTAGAAGTTTCTAGCTGCTTTCATATGTCGGTTGTCTGCCTAGAAGTCACAGTTTTTGTCAGGCGGGTCTTTGATCTGTTGTTAATCACAGACCTGGCTAAGGACAGTGAGTTTGCTTGCTTTCTGACTCAGTATCAGGGAGGTTAATAAATGTTCTTTTATACAAAAATGGTAGGAAGCAGACATGGGTTATAGCCCAAGGCAAGCAGTGTATGACAAAGCTTGATCAGTACTAAAATACTTGGTCTGCATGTGCAAGAACAAGAATATGATGGGTAAGCTGTTGTTTGTACAGAAAAGAAAAAAGTCTCCAGACTATAAAGGTAGCAGTCATCGTCATCCCACTGAGATGCAGCAGACAGTCAGGGTGCAGTGTACCAAGCAATCAGGTGACCAAATGCCTCTGAAAAGGCCATCTCTTCCCTCTCTTCTTCTTCTTAACTTTCAGTTGTGTCTTCTTGTTTCTTCCTTTGCTGTCATAAACACTTGCCTGTCTGCAAAGCTGTGCATAATGTACCAATATTTTTTCCTGGTGATCTAGCCCTGATGTAACACACCACAAGATCAGTGCAATGTAGGAATAGGACAATGTAATTATTAGCAATAGAAGGATGGACAGAACTGAATCTTTTGGCATTAGCATGAGCTGAGATTTGCTTAGCTATAAAATCCAGCTATGGCCCCAGTGTCTTGGCATAGAATTAATTGCAAAGACAGGCTGGGTGGTTTATGGGCAAGAGAAGTACTTCCTGATGTCTGCTTCTGTTGGGTTCATGGAAAGGAAAAAATAAAGAATTAAAATGGTATGATACCAGAGGGCATGCCAGAATCACATACTTGATTTCTTTCTAAAGGAAACAAGCCTGCAAGACCCCCAAACTGGCTTGCTGGCTGCCTGTTGGGGTAGTACTCATGTGCAAAACTACAAGTTCCTTGGAGAAAGTAGTCAGTTTTTTATACTGAAGCATCATTTTTTGACTACTTTTTCTTTCCAGTTTGAGCAGGCCTTTGTGTAATGGCCACAATGTGTTTATAAATTGTATTCTAAAACCAAAATCTGTCCTAATTGAAGAAGTATTCTGTGGTGTCTCAATGGGCAGTTCTCTTTGGTAGGTACAAAATGCCATTTTACAGAGTTAAAACAGAAAATAATATGGATGGAGGTATTTGAATTAGGTTTGTATTTCAGTCTGAGAGGTATCTGACCAAAGGCATTTTTTTTATGTTTACACAAATACCGAATTGTACACAGTGCAGTTACACTGGTTAGTTTAATATGTGATGCATTTAAATAACACAGAAGTTAACTGTCCAGTTGTTGCTGCTAGTGTAGCAGAGAGCAGTTACTTCTAATCTGAACCCTAAAGAAACATGTTGCAATATCTGTTGTACTGTGGACACCGCCCCTTCGCAGGTTTCAGAAAAAAAGGGAACCCTTCACTTCAGTGGATTTTAGCATTGCTGTTGTGCCATCTATCTAGGGTAATTCATGTGGCTATAATTAACATTAAAATGCACTTGTTATTTTCTATCTCCATGTCAGAAGAATGCTTCAAAAGAAGAAAAATATGTTTTGTGTCAATGATTAGTCATCACTACTAATTTATTTCACTATAATACAATTAAAAGAAAATATATGCAAAATCTACCCATCACAAAAGAAAGCTATTACTGATTAAATCTGTTTCATTTAGCTCATGTATGGAGAAGGTTAACATTTTAATGAAGGTAATGCCAGTCTGAGGTTCCTAAAATCCCTGGGAAATGTCAACAAAATGACAGGGAACTAAAGAAAACTGGCTATTTCTTTTTTTCCTGGAGGGACTGAAAAGTCTTTTTTTTTGTCTGCTGCCCAGGGGGGAGCTCTGGGATGCCATTCCCTTGGGAGGAAGATGTGGGGATGGAGACATCTTTCCCCATGCACTCAAGAAGCCCACCACAGAGCTGAGAATTCATTTTGCTACCATTGGCCTTGTACAAGACGCTTTTTCTGCCATGATGGTACCTGTACCAGGTACTTTGGGAACTTTCAGCTTTAAAGAGTATCTACTTTACTCTGTTTGGCTTAATCTAGCAGCACCATTAAATACATCTTTGCCCTGAGAATTAAACTGCAAGGTAATTCCACTGCTATGTTCATTGTCATCACATATTGAGGATTTGAGAAGATACCTCTTGCCTGTGTCAGCCGAAGTATTTCCATCCATTTCCTAAAAGCAAGGGAGGTGGCCAGAGTGCCATGGCAGAGCCCAGTGTGACCTTGCATGGGAAATAGCTGGCCTCAACATTTCCACTATTCAGCTCCCATATAGGGATTCAAAATCCACTGGCAGCAGCAGGCAAAGGCCTGCTGGCAGTGACAGGGGAGAACAAAGTGCCGCCGATCCTGTTGGAGCTGTCAGCTTTGATAGCAGTGAGGGAGTAGCAGCGTATTTGTTATCCTTGATGGCAGTGAGTGGAATTAATTTTGGAGTGATTCCATGCTGTGAAATGAGGACTACCCTTCTCTGTTATGGATTTCCAGGCAAAATCTGTGATCTTATTTTGAATGTTTAAAGATATTCAGAGGTTGGGCTCTAATCCCTTGAAAAACTGGAATCTCTCCTCAACCTATGCTATGTGCAAGCAGCAGAGGCACAAAAATCAACCTTGTGTATATGCAGGACACTGCATGGACACCACTGTCTTCTGGAGCATGTTTCATCCACTGTAAGTGAGTCTGGGTTTGTTTATCCTTCTGGCCACCCAGCAAGTCCCATTTGTCCTCAGGACTCTTAAGTCAAGAGCAGAAACCTCTCCATTTCAAATGAATTTTGCACTGGGGCTTTTGAGAGAGAGAGCTCTTTAAGAAATAGATTATTTAATTTAGTAAAACAAGCAGCTTTAGGAAACAGCGTGGCCCAAATACAAGGTGACATAAAAATAAGATCTTTTACTCTGTCTTACTGAATAAAGAGACTAAAAATAAATTCCCAAATGAAAGTAAGTCAATAGATCTTTTATTGCTAACTATGTTTTCACCTTTTGAAAGAAATGCTCTAGCCTTGCCTTCATGTTTTTCATTCAGCTAATTTCCAGAGCAAAAGCAGTCAATTCTGCAGTATCTTAGTAGGACAGTTTTAATTTTAACACTATCTTCCCTGATCTCTCCTTGTCCAGTTAACTTTCCTTGACCTAGAGTTCAACCCTTTTTACAAAGTAACCTCAAGCTTTGATGGCAGTAATTCTACCTTCACCCCAAAGGATTCTGAATACACAACCTCTATGCCCAAAGGAGAAGATTAGCAGAGTTTACCCTAATTACTTGTTATTGTGCAGTTGTTAAAAAAGATTTTGGCTCCAGAAAATGAGGCTGTAGCCAGACAGAAGTTAGCCTGGGGTTCAAAAGTCTAGCAATCTTTGGCTCCACAGGCCTGTAAAAGCAAAGTGTTGACTGAATGCAAACAGCCTGCATGGTGAGAGGCCCCCTAGGAGGGGGTGACAGCAGGCCATCTGTCACAGGAGGCAGTGGGGGTTGGAGGAGTCCCTCTAATGACTCCTCTCTGGCCTGTTAATGGATAGCTCCATTTGATTCCTCTGACAGTGGGAATGCCAGACACTGTGATGGCTTCAACGCACAGACCTTTGCATGCATGCTCTGCTCTTGGTGTCTTTGAAAGGATGAACCATATCTGATGCATAGCTGAAAAAATATCCCTGGTGCAGCAGGTGCCTGCAACAGGCTAACCTGCCACTTCTTTAGATGCTCATTTTAGGTTGGTGTAATGATCACCTATCAACAATTAATGATGGCTGTTGCATGGGATGAAGGATCAGGAGTGCCTTTAGTGAAGTATGAAGCAGTCAACTCCTCACCTTCAAGCATTAAATGTTGTCAGAGGTCAAAAGGTTTTACAAGGAATGCAAAGTTTGGAATATTTTTAATTAAGCTACATCCTTTGAAATTCTTTCAAGTCAATCTTCAAACAAATAAGGTCTTAAATCAACACCCATTAAAAGCACATACACCTCTGCTAAGTGCCTTCATGCAAGCTCTACTAGGTATCACAGAAAGTGGTTAATTTAATTTCATGTGAGTCATTAAAAACCTCCACTTACTTTTGTCTTCATTTACTATAAAATATATTAATATTACTTTTCACTGAACACCTGAATTCCTTATCCTATATAAAGCTGGTGTGTGTATGTCTGAATGGGTATACTACCCAAATTTACCAAGGTTTTTAATATGAGGGTTACAAGAAGAGTTTGGAATAGGAATGTTTTTGTTAACATAAAACACACCTACTTCTTTGTTTTTGTTGTGTTGTTTTTTTTTTTGTTTTGTTTTGTTTTTGTTTGTTTGTTTGTTTGTTTTGTGGGGGTTTTGTTTTGTTTTTTTTTATAATCTATTTTTATGAAATGCCTGCCTCTTAGAGAGTTACTGATTGGGGGATATTTTCATCGTCCTATAAATAGAAGCTGCAGTTGACGTACAAATAACTGTACTTGTCACTGGAGTTTAAGGCCCTTTTGGAAAGTTTTATTTCCATTAAAAGATTCATCAGCTGGCTAAATCCCACAGCAAATTACATAAACCATCAAAATCAAACTTGACCCAAACATTTAAAAGACACTAAATGCCATTAGAAGGTCAGTGGCAGCTTTGGTTTCCATGCTGCCTGTCATTTTTGGATCTATACACTTTCTGTGTTATTTTTGTGACTGGCATACATGGGATTCAAAAGACTCTCTGTTAACAAAGACCTTTGATCCCTGGATTAACTCTTCTAACACTCTCCTTAAGCAACTAGGAAAATAAAATTATTACCTCATTATCTATTTTGAGAGAATACTTTAACTGGCCTCCGAGGAGAAGGGTTGGAGGGGCTGCTGGAGTCTCCAGAGTGAAAGCTGATGGAAAGGGGTGGCACCTATTGGTGTGAATAGTTCGAATTCCAGCCATAAGCCTGGAAGCAAAGTCCTTCTGTTGAGAGTCCCAGTGCCTGCCCTGGATTCTCTGGGGCTGTGTCTGTGCTACCAGAGGCAGCTGCCCCAAGGGTAATCTCTGACCCCAGGCCAAGTGGTACAAGGTGGCTTCTGTCCATGTTGCTCAGGAATAACTACTCTTTTTAGGGCAGTGTGGTCAGGTTTGGGATAGACCTTGGCCCAAGTCTCCTCTTGCCCCATATGTCCCTGAGACCTTATTATTAAGCATTTGTGATTTGCTAATTCAAAGTATGTATTGCCTGTGTTGTGCCATGACACAACAAAGGGGATTTGAGGACACAAGGCCTATTGGAATAACATCAGACAACTCTCATGGTCTGAGGGAGTTAAACTTGCTGAATTCCAAGTCCATTTTGCCTGTCTGGAGCGGAGCCTGGAGCAAACTCTTCTGTCAACTTCATCTAGGCTTCTTCTCCAAGTCATTTCACTTCAGAAGGAAGCCTGGGAGTGAGCGAGCATATATGCGACACGAATGATGAGAGGATCAGATGCTGGCAGCAAACAGGGAGCTGAAGTATGTGACAGTGGAGACGTCTGTCGATCTTTGATGGAGGCTTGTTCCATCCATGGCAAGGATATCATTTATGCTTTAATATAACCCCCATTCAGTACTTGATGCAGCCAATGTTTCCTAGGTCTAAACTCAGATACTCATTTTCCAGCAGTGGAGCTACTCAGCTTTATTGAAAATTAGCTGCAAGTCCCTTTTCACTCTGAATATGGTTACTGCACATGCATCTGTTGTCAAATTTGGCCTAATCTGGAATGAAAACAGATTCTAAAGAAATTGTTGCTTGGTTGTACCATTATACTTTGCGGGTTCAGTTCTAAATATGACACATATCCTGTTTCATGAGAAGCAGCACAAGGAAGCCCAACTTCCTATGGATTTTCATCTGACCTTCCCACGATAATCACAGTTTTTCTCAAAAGTCCGTAAGGCTTCCCCAGTCGCCTCATGTCTGCTACATATCCTCACATGAATCCTAACATACTCCTAGTTGCTTTACTCCACCCTCCCCCCTTTTTTTTTTACCTCATTTCACCCCCATGTCCCTTAACTATGGACTGAGGTAACACAGTGATGCAGATGCTGTGACCCATATACACGCTGATTAGAAAGCAGATACATACATATGGTGATTGTCCATCCAGAAGGTCTTGTGGAGCTCATACTGAAACTTTTCTCTGTCTCTCTAATTTATATTAATTACTTTCCTCTACCCACCTGTTGATTTTCACAAGGCTTGTAAGAAGTCATCTCTCATTGGAAATTCTCTGGTTTTGGCTGATGTGATTGTCAGCAGCTGTCAGATTTAAAAGCTACCAGGGTAGGAGGTGAATGACAGACAAACTGAAATGCAAATGGAAAGACGTCATGAATAGAGAAGCTCAATTTCCTCAGGAAATGAGGCTAAAGAGAAGGTGATGGTGAGATCACCTTGGAGCTCTGCCGGCAGCTGGCACAGAGAACGCAGCTGCCAAGCAGGGTAAAGCTGTTCCTCAAAGCTGATTTCTGCCAGCTTTTCTCAAAACGTAGTGTGACCACAGTGTTGGTCTAGATGTGATTTCTTTATGCCTTCTTGCCAGACTGATGTATTCATAAGAAATGTCAGTTCAGTGTCTGAGATACACCAATACCATGACATTGCCAGTACCAACAGGCAGAGTTCAAACAGTTAAGCCAAGAGGCTTTCTGGGTATGGAAGGATGCACTGCTACACATTATTTACAACTTCAGCTTCATTTACACCTTCAACTCTGAAGTCACCTAAGGTGAGTTAACTGATGATGATTCATAAAAAGCAAAACCATTTAGATGCACGTGGTGAGTTACATGCCTCTGAAGTTAGCAGGGTCCAAAATCTGACATAGCGCATATCCAGAGTAACAGCCTCCAGAGACCTTTTGTGTTTACACTTTTCATGAGTACTTTTGTGTGGCCAGAGCTGACAATTCATGCTTATTTTTCATTTTGGGCTTTACAGCTAATGCAAGTGACTGGACCAAGGGCTATATACCACAGAGGATTTTAATTCTAAAGCAGGAACAAAGTATATCTGAGGAGCCTAAACATAAAATCATGATAGAAAATCCTGTTGATATAAAAAGCTCAGTATGTGCCTACCTCTTTAACCTGAATTTTTCCTGGTGCTTACAGTTGTATGTCTGTGATTTATCACAGAGATGTCTTTTGAGTAAATGGACATACAGGTCTCATCTGAGACCAGCAGTAGCTGTTCCATCATTTAAGTTCCCTGGGAGACACTTCATACACAAGAGTCCCCTTAAGATACACTGGTAGAATAAAGTCTCTCAGAAACATAGTACTGGCCACTTTCTTTTGAAAAGCTAGAGATTTAGAAGTCCAGCTTTTCTGCAATGTCTTATATTTCTTCTCTAGAAGATCTGGAGCCCTTCTCAGCCCAACTCACAGGAAGACCCACCTATTTTGTTTGTGATGCCACTGTTCAGCAAAGGGCCAGGACTGCAATGCCTTAGTAGCAGCTGCTTTGCAGAACTCTCCTGTAAAGTACAGACTGACTAATAGAACCATGGAGTCATTCCTTCTCTTTCTCACCAGTCTTTACCTCTTTGCTTTATACTTTAACAGAGGAGAGAGAAAAGACTTCTCAGTTCCAGGCTAATCAATAACCTGCCTATCCCTGTAATCCCACTTTACAGGGGAGATATGGTTCTGATCCTCTGCAGGCAAAAGGAAGAAACTACAACTACTAGGCCATAATAGAAAAGGTTGGATTCCCTTGTAGGGATACCATGTAAAGAAAAAATGTGTATTCATCCTGTCCAGAGGTGAGAATCTGGGGGTTTGGACCTCAAGGATATTACAAGATCTTTTCTTGCAGATGTCTCTTAGAGACCTTAACTTTCAAAGAAAAAAGTGATCTTGGTGCTTCTTATTGACTAAATCTAAATGACTGTCTCAATAAGTGCGCTAGATTACCTCTCTGAGATATGTAACTAAGAGCTGGTAGTGGATGTTCAGGTGTCTGAAAGACTCATGTCCCTAAAAGTAAAGCAGTGTGAGTATAACTTTATCCTGTTTTTGTAGTAGGTGCTTAAGCCTGAACAGAGGACATAAGCCAAAATTTGAGAAGCCACAGAGAGTATCTTACTAGAAAAAAACTTCTTGTTGGCTCCTACAGGGCAAGTAGGCAAAGCAGATAACTCAAAAACATAGTCAAACCATTCACTCTATAAATCAATGTGGCCCAAATCACTCATCAAAGAGGAACATGAGGTTTATAAACAACAGCGCCTTGTCACAGACAAGTTAAATCAATGATAAAGATCTGAAACACATAATGCATCAGAGGTTTCTTTCTTTAAGCTCTCTTGTGTATTTGACTGTCTCTGTTCTTACCTGGCCCCTTTTACAACAGAAACAGAATGCCTTTTTCTTTTCTTTTCTTTTCTTTTCTTTTCTTTTCTTTTCTTTTCTTTTCTTTTCTTTTCTTTTCTTTTCTTTT
>JANHFX010010769.1:0-11491 GCA_027560015.1 Chloroceryle amazona | reverse complement strand
TTTCTTTTCTTTTCTTTTCTTTTCTTTTCTTTTCTTTTCTTTTCTTTTCTTTTCTTCTTTTCGGGGGGGACACACACAGCACAACTCTTTATTCATAGAGCCAAAAATAATGGACTTGAGGGCCAACAGTCCTTCTATAGCCACATCTCTTCTATGTTGTAAGAAAGATTGATGGCTTTTTGTTTGTCATTTCAGCTGCACAGACTAGAAATACATGTGGCTTCACTGTGTACTTTCTATTCCAGGCATGAATCCCATTGGCTTTTCACATGCAGGAACCCCTGGTAACCTCAGCTAAACTTTACTAGGGTGAAAGACAAAGGTTATTCAATGTCTGGAACACTGCTCCAGGACATGAGAGATCTTGCTTGTGATGTCTTCACATATTTCTATACTTTTTTTTTTTTTTTCAGTAAGTCATATGGTCCCTCAGGTCCCCATGTGTAAAGCAAAGGTGAGAAAAAACTTCACACAACACTGTGAAGGTTAACACATGATATTTCTTCAACAAAAAGGAAGACTGATAATTAAATAAACTATAAAAATTACTGCTGGTATCTGAATCCTTCCAACAACCTGTGACAGTTCTTGCTTTTACAATTAAGCCACACAGATGTCTAGCAAAACTATCTGAATCAAAATTTTGGCTATACTAAGAAGAGTTTATTGAAGAAACACTGTTTTCCCCTATAGTTTCTACCTGTGGGAAGCTTTTTTAATGTTCATAGAAAATAATGCTAAATTCAACTGTTATCAAGATTAAGTCAAGAATATGAATTACCCTTCTTCTCTCCTTTGGGAATACTTATGCATCGTCAATGTAATGCACTACGTTTGTGAAGGTAAATAAGGGGCAAAGGGGAAGAGAATGGAAAAAGAATTTTGTTCTATCTCTTCAATGTACTTCATACTGTGTGGTGCCTTAGCAAGGGAAAATATTCTGGAAAAGGTTACATCCATCCTATCTCTATCTCACACTAATCTGTTCTTGAACTTGCTGCAACCAGTATGAGCCTCAAGGGCTGGTAGCAAAACTATGTCTGGCCCAGATTCATCTATCTCCTCATCAAAAACACCCCAGGAGATTTTAAGTGAAGTGAAGACTGAAGCCCATGTATATAAAACTTCAGCATGGAAGTGCTATCTCAGGTGTCCACGTTATATTCTTTTCTTATCAGACACATGAAGCTCCATTGAAAAAGGATGGCCCCACACTTGTAGGAGAAAAACTCTTCCAGGTCATAATGTTCTGATAGTTACAAAATTCTTCCTAATTTCTAGTCTATGTTCATATGTTCACCCATGGCCCGTTTATACTTAGCCTTAATCATCCCGACATTGTCCTCTAGCTCTACTATTTTTTTCTCTCTCCTCTGTTTTACCCCTGAGGTGCAGCAAACATACTACCTCACAGTTCTTGTTTTGATAGACAAGTTAAGCACTTTCTGTTCCTTGTCATTACTTTGTTCACTATATATTTCTTTCAGCTTACATTCATCTTTTTTGAACACAAGCAATCAGAACAGTATACAGAGGAGGTTGAAAAAGAGAATGACATAAAATGATTCTTATCTTTCCTGGAAAAAGGATTTATGGGGATTGCACTTGCCTTCTTCGTAGTCAGATCACACCGATGGATTATGATCATCCTGTGAACAACTGATACTCTCACTTATTTCTCCTTCTTATTTATTTCCAAGTAATATGTTGTAGCAAAAAATCTTATTAGCAATCAAAAGACTTTGCAATAATAAAGTTGTATTTTATGCCTTTTCTATTACTCTAGACCTCAAAGTTGTTCAGTTCTTCCTTTAAAATAGCCTAGTCCTTCACTGTGATGACAAATACTTTCAAGTAATAATTGTTACCAGCTTTCATTAGCTCATTTCTATTCTGTGCCAAATTCTCTGATGACAGTATGAACAAGTGGGCCCTGAGTGATCTTTTAGGAATTCCTTTGCTAGTGTTCTTCTAGCCAGAAGTTTCCTTTTCAACTCTACCCACTGACTTCTTGTTGAATTAATAACTTCCCAGTAACACTCCTCAAATGGTTTACCCACCTTTCATTCACCCAAGAAAGACAGTTATCATAGAAGGATATCTGGATAGCTTGGCATGGTAAATACATGTTGCACTTTATTTGAATTCTCATTTTTTTCCATATCTCTAACTGATTTTTTTCAGAGTGCTGTTTAGGTACTATTACTAATTTAGCAAAAACCATAAGTGTTGGTATTTGGTTCTGGACAAAGGTGGATTATCTGAAAACTGGAATCTGTTTTTAACACTATAAACTGTGAGTCAGTACAAAACAATGAGGCACCCTTTTTTCTGCATTGGCTTCCCCATATCTGTTCTAACTGGGAGACTTTATGATCTATGTAAATGTCACCTTTAGCAAAATAATTATTTCAAAAAGAAGGCCGGTACTCTCTTCAGGTGTAATAATTAAACAGAGCTAAAAGGATCTCAGAATATGATACCTTGTTGGTTTTCTGCTCTGATCCATTGTGTCTCAGTGACATTTTAGGTACTAATCATTAAGAATTTATGGGGTGTTCTTTTCAAGAGCCCTGATGGCAGTGAGTAAACAAGGTATTTGTCTAGATATTGGTGCTCATGATGCATTCTACTGCATTATGACAGGTTTGTGAATTGTAGGCAACAACCTTCCAGTTTCTGGATGGCTCCTTTACAAAATAGTTGTAAAATCCACTCCTAGTTGATCTTTGCACGTAACTAAACAATGATCTGCTAATAGATCTTTAGGGATCCCTTTAGTTTCCACTGAAATTAATGCAAAGTTCCCCATCTATTTTGAAGAGAGCTGGGTCATGTCCCTCATGAGAAAGGAGATCAGGAATACTCATGGGAATTAATAGCAATTGAAACTAATCTAAAAGAATTATGTAAGAAATACTCATGTAAAAAAAGACTGTAACTCTTCTTGTTTTAGAGACACTGTGTTTGATCAAAGTGTGTGGTAACAACTTCATCATCTGTGGAGAAATTGGTTTAACTAAAGAAAGATCTTATTACGAAGCTTCTAATTTTCCTGTCCTGAAATCACAAAGTGGATGTTTTAAGAATCAAACAAGTGAAAATTACACATATCAAATATTATCTACTGGCTGAATGTTGTTTGTAAGCAAGGATGATGACTCTTTCTTCACCCTCACACCAGGACCTTAGAATCACAGAACTGTTTAGGTTGCAAAACACCTTTAAGATCACCAAGTCTAATAATTAACCTAACTCTAACAAGTTCATTGTTAAACCATGTCCCTAAGCACCATATATACACGGCTTTTAAACATGTTCAGAGATGGTAGATTCAAACACTTGCCTGGGCAGACAGTTGCAGTGCTTGACAACCCCTTCAAGTGAAGAAATTTTCCCCAATATTCAACCTAAACCTCCACTGGTGCAACTTGAGGCCAATTCCTCTTGTCCTGTCACTTGTTACTTGTGACAAGAGACTGGCACCCACTTTTCTACAACCTCCTCTCAGGTAGCTGTAGACAGCAGTAGTTTCTCCTCAGCTTTTTTTTTTTTTTTTTTTTTTTCTTCAGACTAAACAACTCCAGCTCCCTCAGCCATTCCTTGTAAGACTTGTGCTCTAGATCCTTCACCAACTTCGTTGCCCTTCTCTGGACCCACTCCAGCCCCTCCATGTCTTTCTTGTAGTGAGGGGCCCAAAACTGAACACAGTATTCAAGGTGTGGCCTCACCAGTGCCAGGGGGATGATCACCTCCTTAGTCCTTCTGGATACACCATTTCTGATACTAACCAAGATGCCACTGACCTTCTTGGACACCTGGGCACACTACTGGCTGCTATTTAGCCAGTTGCCTATCCATATTCCCGGGTCCCTTTCTTCAGGGCAGCTTTCCAGTCAGTCTTCCCCAACCCTATAGCATTGCAGGGGGTTGTTGCAGCCCAAGTTCAGAACCCAGCACTTGGCCATGTTGAACCTCATACCATTGACCTCAGCCCATCAATCCAGTCTGTCCAGGTCCCTCTGTAGAGCCTTTCAACCCTCAAGAAGACCAACACTTCCGCCCAACTTGGTGTTGTCTGAAAACTTGAGCTGCTACAGTTCAAAATAAGGAGCCAAACCTCTATGTTGAGAATCTGCAATACGTTTAACTTCTGGGCTTTGTCACAAAGAGGAATTTGTACCACTCATTCACCAGAAAGTTAAACAATCTAATCAGAAGTTTGTAAAGCTGTCCAGTTTGCATAAGCCTGCTGAAATTGAAAAGAAACATTATGTATGTGGTTATCAGCAGGAAGTAGAGTATCCTTTAGAAGACAGCTGTCTGTTTACTTCCTGGTTTGTAATGAAACTGTTTGTTTTTAATTTAGATGCCACTTGTATTCTCAGCTACTTGGTTAATATTGCATACATGTGACATAACCACTAACATACTGGTGTTTTTTATGTTGTTGGTGTTTCTATGTTTAGATACATCTCTATTTCTAGTCATTCTCTCCTTCTTGAGAAATAATTGAGATGAATAACCATACTAAGACAACTACTATGAAGTTTAGAAAGGCATGAAAATCAAGGAATAGTCATTCTGTCTAGGTGAACCAATGATGAGCAGTGGCAAGTATGTGATAATCAACAGAACATGCAAATATTTGATTTCAGATTAACCAAATGATGAAGACAAAAATACAAATTCATTTACCTTATTTATATTCTTCATAAGCTATAAAAATAGTTTATCCCACGTGGGAGATTTGGCACTCACAAAAGACCATGCGTACCAATGAAATCCCACAGCAGATATCCTTGTAGAATGTAAGGCTTTAGGGAGGCTGTGGGTCATTATCAGGTGTTATTCATCCACAATGTGTAACTCCTGACTCAGAGAGCTCGTTTTACAACTTTCCTGACAACTTATGGGGAGTGCCTGGGTGTGTGATTGCACTCTGTCAAGAAAACAACCCAAACAAAATTTATAACAAGGAGTGTTCAGAGCAGATATCTTGTGTGAATGAATATCTTGTATGGTCTGTAGGCCAGTTACATCCTCTACTTGTTGTTTGCTAAAGCACTGTGGCTCGATGTATGGATGGATTTATTTTGCATCTCTGCAAACAGAAAGTGGAAGACCAACCTAGTTGGCTTAGCTTGATAAGTAGTTCACTAGTTCAGTAAGTCTTGCCAATTAATTTTTTCCACAGAGATACGCATATCCACTTGGTGAAATTCCGCTTCACCACCTGCTGCCAGTTGCAGCTAGTCACAGGCCAGGCTGGCAGGCTTTGAAGCAATGCTGCTGTTTCTGAGGCTGCTTGGACCTCCCATGGACCAAACTGAAAGAAATAACATAAAGAGAAATAATGTTCCCAATGGTGTACATCACAGACACCTGGTGCAGACCTTTCTGTCCATCCTAACAACGCTTGTGAAAGCTGTGACATCAACAGCCACACATTTCAATAGGGCAGGCTGGCTAGGTCAATCTGGCTTCAGTGAAAACTTACTCATTTAGCTTGCCACAAAGCTTTATCCACTTTCTTTGGTCAGAAGATGTGCTAAAGTGAATACCTGTAGGAAGCTGCAAGCCATATGGTTACACAGCTTTCTGGGGAGATGATCACAGGGCAAATGGTTCTCAGGCTTTCTAGGGTCCACCAGGTGAGACACTCAGCCTTTTCAGCAGGCCAGCATGTCCAAGGGCCAATGGTGCTTGAAAGTGGGGAATGGGCACAGTGGAACAAAATCAGAAGAAGCAGCATAGGGCTCAGGTTCTTCCTTTCCACCATGTAAAGAAGAAAGAATTGAAGGTATGAGAGCAAGAAAGATGTGAGCAATAGGCTGCAGCCACTGCTTTTCCATTTTGCTCCAGGAAGCAAAATGTGCAGGCGCTGAAACAGGCACAGCAGGGACGTGTCTTTTGCCCATAACACCCCTGACATGGCAGGGAATCACGCAGAATGTCCTCTCAGGGTCAGGCAGAATTTTCAGGCTCACATTTTACATAAAACAATCCCAATACTGGGTAGAAACCTCTGCCGAAATCTGTGATGGTTCAGCTGTTCCAGGTTCAGGGCAGTGGTGCCAATGGAGAGGGGGGGTATGTGTACACAGCTGGGGAGAAGCTGTGTCAGCTACCTGTGTTTTACCTCCTGAAACAAATCTGTAATGGCACTAATTTTCACTTTTTAATTAAAGAGCCTTTTAAGGTTTTAGATTTTTGACCAGCATTTTAATGAGTTTAAATCTTTTAATAAACTGTTGTCATTATTCTGTCAATTGCATCATGTGGATAAGAAGTTTAATCCAATATCTAAAACTGAATGCATTTGTTGAGTCTATTTTTAATCTTTAAACATGAAATCTAAATATGTTTCTAGACAGTCAGAAAGGTGATTATCTCTCTTCTCTCCATCTAAGGCAATGTGCTTTCCTAATAATGTTATTTATAGCTAGGGGCTGTTAAAGTGTAGCACAGACAGTCTGCCTACATATCATGTAAAACTGCTTGCTGGAGTAATTCCACATTTTTCTTAGCAATGTGGTAACTAAGAGATGGCTGAATACTAAGCAGTTGCTTGCCTGGCTGCTTAGCTGAGTCCCAAAAGCTCAGTTCAGCTCCAGGTGTGCTGGATATGAAACATCTTGCCATGTTGTGTTGTGTTTTCCCTTTACACATTTTTGCTACATGACTCTGATGCGCAGCTGTAAGTCTCCTCTGACAGGCTGAGCTGAACAGGGACCCCACACTTCTCAGATTTTAAAGATGTAGTAAGTCTGAAGGTGATCCACACATCTGGCTGGAGAGTGTTGCAGAACACCACCATTTGCCTTACAACTAAGAGGCTGTGCTTGGAACCTGAGCATTTGTCCCAAATCTAATACTGTGTGGGTCTGCTTGAAGTGTTCCTGGATGCTTTTTGGAAGTGATGAAGAAATAGAAGAGATTCAAATATATATGGTGAAGGGAAGAAAAAGTTGTAATCATGTTTCATTATTTGTAGCAATTTGGAAATGAGAACTTACCCAGTTAGATTATTTGGTTTAAAACACACACAAAAAAGGAATTGTTTTCATGCAACACATATGTACATAAGAGAACTCATTGCCAGAGGATATTCTGGAAGCCAAAAGTTTACATATGTTCAAAAAGGAGTCAGACAAATTTTTGCAAGAATAGCCTTTGCCAATTTTTTTGGATGGAACCTCTGGCACAGGAAATCTATAAGCTGACTGTTAGAAGAAGGTTGAATACCTCAGGAAAAGATCACTCCATTAATTGTGTATGATTCTGCTATTCCTTAAACAACTTTTGCTAGCCATTATCAAGATTGGTAGATTGGGCTACCTAGACTGGTTAGATTTTTGATCAGCCTAAGTACATCTGTTCTTATATTGTAACGTTCTGCTCCATTTCTGCCAAAGAAACAACATCAAGCAGCAAATGATCTATAATTATCAAAGAAAATGTAGCAAAATAGCAGACTGAAAGGTGAAAGAAGCACAGTCTCAAAAAAAGAAGTAACTTATGAGTAACTAGGAAAACAAGTGTCATTTGAACTGACACCATGATGAATTGTTGGTAAACAGATAGATAAAGGGATACTAGGAAAGTCAGCAGACGAGCTAAAATACGGACCTTGATTAAGAGTATCACAGTAAACAAGATTACAGTGGATATTCATGAGAAAGCAAATCTCTACCTTAATAGTGTTAATTATTTTGTTCAAGATTGGAGAAACAAAGGTGAAAGAGAACTCTAAAAGCATCAGAACTGGACAGGAAGGGAAAGAAAATAGGAGAGGACCCATTTCCAGCAGCTGAGGGAGAGAAGGATGAGTTATTAGTGATGAATTTTAAGAAGATAGAAAAATGAAAAAAAAAAAAGCACAAAAATAAAGCCCAAGAATATTCACCTTTTCTTATTTTCACTCCATTTCCTATATGCTTGATACCTTTGCTGATAATTATTAATTATGACAAATACGAAAATTATTTCTCAGATTTCTGTAATCATGATTCAGGGCCTAAATGTCAAAGGATAAAAGAAAACATTGGAACTTGTCCAGAATGACTTTAATTAAACAAAAAACCCCAAACAAGTAAACAATAGCACAATGAAAACATGATCTATAGGTTAAGGTATTAGATATGCTTTGAGTGGACTTTCCTGAGTAGTCACAGTCAAGTTCAGAGTGTGTTTGGCCTTTGGTAACGCATGTGTGTGGTCTGTTTGCACTTCTTGAGTCAAGACTGGTCTCTCCTTCCAGCAGTCAGCCAAAGCAGAGTGTCACTTTAACAACGACATGGTGGTAAAGCTGTAAACCAGGTGGTACTAACAGAAAGCAAGACTGCACAGAAATCAGTCACACACCAGTCACATTTATTATAGGAAAACCAGGAAACATCTGAAAAAGGCTATTGGACTTCCAAAAGGTGGTAATTTTTTGGTAAAGATATTGCTAAAACATTACAGTAATTTTCACCATATAAGGTAAAAAAAAAAAAAAGAGTAGAAATAGGAAAGATTCTTTTTTCTTCCATAGGAAGAAGAATTACTTAAAAGAAATAGAAATGTTACCAGAAGCAAGCTCAAAAAAAACCCAAAAACTAGGAGAAATAATAAAGCTCTTGTGCCAGAAAGAATTCTTCTTGTTGTCCTCAGGCAAAGAAACAAGTTCAAAAACTTTAACCATCCTTTGGAAAGAGGGATGTTTTAGCTAGTGCTGCTTTTACCATGTGAGTCGCTTCTATGGAATAGCCAGGAAACTATTGACTTGAGTAACCATCCTATCTAGGGAAAGCAAAGCTGTTCATGTAGATCACAGTTAAAGCACAAGATAAATTATGACTTAATTATAGTTATTAAATATGAAGTCATGCATGACTAATTGGAGGAATAGCCAGAAAGAATTTTAAAGAGAACCAAGAACTTTATAATCCTAGACTTGTAAAAAGTTTTCTAGGGAGTGCAAGTGAGAAAAATGCATGCTAGCTTTGCCTAGATAGCACAGATACATGAGCTAGTTCTGCGTGTAAGTTATCTGGGGACCCTGGCAGCAGCACAGCTGTCATCACAGTGTTGTGCCCCTGAATCAGGGCTAATTAGCCCAAGGGGAGCATTGCAGTAGCATAACAGCATAATACTGCTTCCAGTTTGGGAGATATGTTGTTTAGCACCTACTCTGGACGTCTCTGACACTGCAGTGAAGTCAATGACCCTCTGAGGTTAAAAATGAAATATGTTCAAACAGTGTTTGGAAGTGTTTGGATAATCTCCATTAAAGGACAGATATCAGCCTTCCTGTAGAAGATATCTCAAAGATATTCAAAAGATAAAGTCACTCAGAGTTGAAAAACAGGATTATGAAGCATTTTTGGCCAGATATGCTCTTGCTACACTATAAGTATTTGTCTTATTTGTTTCTTCCAGACGAAATGTATGCTGAAAGGAAATTAATCACTGCCATGGGGTAGACAGGGGTTTTTGATGCACTTAGAAGATGCTTCTGAAGTCCTGCCAATTCTAGACTCAGCTTTAGGGATTTTTTTTCAGACTAGGACAAAGTAACAGGGCATTTTTCCAACTAAGCTAGCTCAAACTACCCAGCAAAACTTAATGGAAAACTACCATCACTTTTGCTACAGCTCAGTATTTCCTTCTCAGTTCTAGCCAGTTGGGAAGATAAATAAAAATAGACTGATTTTTAAATCAGAGAAGACCTTACTGATGTTTCTGTGCTGACCATTTACTGGACTTGTACTTCATCCAGTTATTCAGTTTATTCTGAGATAGAGTCAGGCTTCAGATCACTACTGGTCTGGCAGTCAGGGACTACAGTTGTTAATAGGGCTCTGCATTTTAAATGAGCAAGGTTGCTGTTATAGGAGCTACCAAGACAGTTAAGGAAGGAAGGAATAGCTGGACTGGGTTGACTAGATGAAAATGTAAGGAGAAAATCAGTAGCTGTGTAGTAATCTTGTGGAGTCTGAGCATTTAGTTTGTTGTTACTGGTCAAAATGAAGTTTGAGTTTTTTGTGCCTGTGGTCCTAGTTTGGAAGAACTGAAAGTTTTGAGAGCAAAACACTACATGGAGTAGGTGATGAAGTTTAGCTTTTGGTCACTAAAATTAAATCAAAATGGTCTGTTCATGACCGGCATATGTGGGAGGAGTGTGTGTATTTTACCTTGGTGTGACTCATGTTTCATAGCTGTAACTATGTTTGCTAAATCATTCCTCCAAATTTCTCAAATGGATATAAACCTTTATAGGTTTAAAATGAAAGGGCTGCCACAAGTTATTAAAGTAGAGGTTGTTGACTTATATCTGTGACAACAGAGAAGATTTGGTAGATGGCTCAAAGAGTTATACAGAAAAAAACAACCTACTAAAAAAGAGTAGGGAAAGCAGGTCTGTGTTCTCTGGGAAAAGTAAAAGGTTGGAAGGGCAGTGTTTCTAAATGAAGAGTAAAGAAGATGTTATAAGGGTGTTGGAAGCCATGTCATAAGGAAATAAGAGAGGGGAGTTATCCTGCTAAGATGATGTTTCTTTAAATGAAGATTTAAAAAATACTTACTATAAATACAGTGTTCTCTGCAGACAGAGACTACTATGTGCACACTGTTCTCAATACAAAATGGAAAAAAGTGGGAAGATTTTACAGTTGTAGATTCTACAGTTGTAGAAAAAAGCCACCCCAGATCCTGCTTAGAATCATAGAAATGTCTGGGTTGGAAGGGACCTCTAGAGGTCATCTAGTCCAACCCCCCCTGCTGAGAGCAGGGACATCTTCAACTAGAGAAGAGCAGGTTGCTCAGAGCCTCGTCAAGCCTCTCCTTGAATGTCTCCAGGGATGGGGCCTCAACCACCTCCCTGGGCAACCTGTTCCACTGTTCTACCACCCTCATGGTAAAGAACTTCTTCCCTACATCCAACCTAAATCCACTCTTTTCTAACTTAAAACCACTGTCCCTCGTCCTTTCCCTACAGGCCTTTGTAAACAGCCCCTTTCCAGTCTTTTTATAAACTCCCTTCAGGTACTGGAAGGTGGCTATTAGGTCTTCCCTGAGCCTTCTCTTCTCCAGGCTGAACAATCCCAGCTCCTTCAGCCTGTCCTCATAGGAGAGGTGTTCCAGATCCCTGATCATCCTTGTGGCCCTCCTCTGGACCCTCTCCAGCAGGTCCATGTCCTTCCTGTGCTGAGGGCTCCGGAGCTGGACGCAGTATTCCAGATGAAGTCTGACCAGAGCAGAGTAGAGAGGTAGAATCACCTCTCTTGATCTGCTGGCCACACTTCTTCTGATGCAGCCCAGGATGCAACTGGCTGCCTGGGCTGCAAGCACACACTGGCTGCTCATGTCCAGCTTCTTGTCTACCAGCACCCCCAAGTCTTTTTCTGCAGGGCTGCTCTCTATACCCTCCTCCCCCAGCCGGTATTGCTAGAGAGGATTGTTCCGGCTCAGGTGCAGGGATTACTGCAACCTCCTAACATGTTTC
>JANHFX010010764.1:0-15185 GCA_027560015.1 Chloroceryle amazona | reverse complement strand
TTGCGCGGGCCCTCGAGGAGGGGAGGAACTCAAAGTGTGGCGTTTTGACAGGTGGCCGCGTTAGCCGGGTGGGATGTGCTGACGCGACACCAATGGGGACTGTCGCGCTGTACAACAGTCTCCAGCACGGGACTTACAAGTACTTAAAAAACACTACGTATTTATGCATAAATATGTCTTACTAGCATATTTATATTAAATCGAATTACTAGGAAATACGCTACTACGAAGGAGCCTTCAATGATGTAAAAAGGTCATCTAAATTGACAAATAGATGTGTGCAGTTCACTGACACGCACCACAATAATGTTTGGGGAAGTCAGCTTGTGCAGAAGGTATTACAGCATTTGTCTGAATTCAGTAACCATTTAACGCATACTTCCTGTGCTAGTTAAAAGAATTTAGTAATTGCATAGCATTATATTTAAAACTTTTACTAAACTGGATCCTGGAGTCATGGGAACACTTTCTCATGCTGCTGCTGGGAGCCCTTGTAGCTTCTTTCTGAATTGCTTCACAAATTGAATCGATTATGAGCAAAATGGATTTCAAATCCACTTGATTTGTCAAAACCGTGACTATTACTCTCCATTAATATTGGGAATGACCGAGCCGTTGGCAATCAGCACTGATTCTGTCCTCTGAAGTTACAGAGGAGCAGTGATGGACACAATTCACACATCCAGTTACAGTTAAAAAGAAAGCCAAAAGAATATAAAAATAAGAAAGATGCTAAAGCAATGACTCTTTTTGTATAGGTGTAAATAAAAATATACATGTAGCATTTTCTGGTGTTTTTCTTGAGGGATGTAGTCAGTGTTTGTGAGGCAGTATATAAAAGCTGCTGCAAAAATTAATTTATGATGGCATATCCTGCTGTGTTCAGTGTTGCAATAAAAAATATTAGAAACTAGTGCCTTGTAGTCAGGACAGCTAATGACTAAATGGACTGTGCTGCAGGTATCGCTGGAGAAAAACAGCACTGTTGAGAGCCCACAAACGTCAGAAGTAAATTCCTTAGCACAAGAGCAACTCCACTTCTTCTGTGGAACCATTCTTCTGTGATTTGTTTGTTTGTTTTGTTGGGTTGGGTTTTTTTTGTCTGTTTTGGTTTGTTTTCTTGCAGTTTTTTGTGAAGGTTTTGTATGTTTGGGTTTTGTTTGCTGTGGGTTTTTTTATTAGTATTATTTTCTTTGATACTCAAAGGGTTTCTCCTTGGTCACTGCGAGGACACTAGATGGTGCTCAACACTACCGGGAAAACCAGCCTTTCACAGGCCAGGTGAACCCCCGACTCTCAGAAGAATTGCACTTGTTTTCAGTCGAATGGGGATTTCATCATTTTTCATGAAGTTTACATAAACTGTTAAGTGTAATCCTGACGAAAGATGTGGGTATAAATAACTACATAAGGCTAATTATCCCTGTAATACTGTTCTCAACTAAATGCCATTTTCTCTTTTCTTACAGATGGTGAGGTCCCAGTTGATCTGGAAGTGAACACAGCTCCTGTATAGATTCAAAACTTCCTGCTCAAGTATGGCTTTATTGCAATTTATTATATTTGGGTTAGAGGTAACGATGGGAAAAGGAATAGCCACCTCACAGAGCCTATTTCCTTTAAAATACCAACCTGGATGTCAAAGAGAAGGGTTTCAGTCAGAATTAGTTTGTGATTGTGTGGGTATATGACTTGGCAGCAGATACACGTGCTAAGCCTGCAGTTGCACTTAAGATTCTGAAGAAAAGGAGTGAAATGTGGGGCTTAGCCCTACTTAACAAGTCTGTCCCTTGGCTAAGTGAGGGCGGACAGTAAGAAATGGAAGGGTTAGTTGTAATCTTTGTGTCAAGGTTTTCATAGCTTAGTATTTAAATGAAGGCCTTCACTAGGCTTAGATTTTGGCCAAAATGTAAGAGCAAAGGTAGAAGCCCTGAGAAAATGACCAAACCAAAATTAGTTGGTCTTCCAAATAGAAGGCGGAAGCTGAAGGACAGAATGTACCAAGTATTCTTTGGGTGGTTTAGTTAGTTGTAGGTAGGTTCTCATTATTGACAAATAATGAAGAAGTGAGAATCTAATTACAGAAACATTTCTCTCAAGAAGGCATCTGCCTTCCAGTTTGGAGTACACTGATTTTTGGTTCATCAAGAACACCACAGTTCAGATTTTTTCCTTCTTAATCCTACTCTAAGACAAACTAGAGATCTGGGATCCCTATGGAGTCCAAATATGTTGGGATTCCAAGGAGAAAACTGGAATAAAGGAGGAGAAAACTGGAATAAAGGAGGAGAACAGGGTATTGGCCCATGTGCTGGTCCTATGAAGATCATACTTAACCTTCAACTAAGAGGATTACTAGCTTTGGGGTAGGGCTAAGCTTCTGAGGAGTGAGGGATGAAGCACAGAGCTCCTTAAAAATGCTCACTTGCTGCTTAGGGAGGAGGACAATTGACAGAAAGAAAGACTTTCTTCAAACCCTGATAGGCTTCCCTTTCTTCCTTGTACTCAAAAGGTAGGGCACAGAAAAGCAAACTGAAGAACCACTGCATTGACTGGAGAAAGAAAACACACATGCAAACCCAAGCTTCACATGGCTCCAGATGGGCAGAATCCGGTACATATTACAAGGAGAGTTAGTACTGTGTTTATAAAGCAATACAAAATTGAAGGGCTTTTCACTGAATCTTAGGTAACACGGGAAAAACTGGGGCAGTGTATTGGGAATAGAATGCCTTTAGCTTTTTTTTCTCAGAACAATGTTCATAAAGCACATGTGAATTGTTATCAGTGAGCGAATGAATGCCCAGTGTTTTCACAGCTTGTAACAGTTTTGTTTATTACATGTAGTTGCAGTGAATTTCAGAGTATTCTGTTGTGGTGTAGTAACTTGTGAACTTGTTTTGATCAGTTTCTTATCAGTTGTTGTGAGTCAGAAACAGTTTCCCTCCACTTTAATTTAGTTTCTTCTTAAAGTAAGGGTAGTACAGTCTTCTAATTCCCTTTTTTTTTTTTTTTTGTCTTGGGTAGTTATTTTGCCTTTACTGTTTGTTGTCTTTCTTTGAACTTCTCTGTAGAATCATCTGTTTTCTTATGGAGGGGTAGCACATTCAGTACTTTGTGATCACTTTTCCATATGTTGGCATCTTTACATTTTATTTCTTTGCATTTTGAATTGAAATATGGTTGCTTTTTTTGGCTACATTGACTACATGGAGCAGAGGTATTCAGTGAGCTGGTGTAATCCATGGTGATCTTTTCCTCCTTTGACTTGCTTCCTATACTTTGAAATGTTGGAACCTTATATTACCTTGATCTTTAATTCTCTGTTACTGAAATTCTGCTCTACACTTTGTTTCTTAGCAGCAGCCACATCTGAGTTAAGCTTCAGGCAGTCACGTTATCCAGGTTCTCTGAATACCAGCCATACTTTGTTCTTGGTTCTAGAAATATTTTCCATCTTTCCAGCAAATTTTTTTTTTTTAGCTATCTCATTCTCCCAAATACCCACAGCAAACATCTGCTAAAGGTAGAATTACACACTATTACCCTTTGTCCGAGTGGTAAAGAACTGAGTCTTTTATTAAGAAGAGCTTTGGCATTTTTGACTGATCTTTCAGACTTCATTACAGTGATGCTCCTTGTTCATTACTTACCACTGAATACAAGCTTCGTGTCAACATCATCTGCGGTCAAAATAATTCTAGCAGGAAAGAGATACCATCTTTGGTTTTACCTTCTGTTTTCAGTCAATCACAAAGTGGCATCAAAGTTTAGCAAGAACTGACAAAACGTGCTAAAAGAACACCAGCAGAGATAGTTCTTTGGGGACTCAATATTTCTCTCTGTGGTGTTTATTTAAACAAGAAGACAAATACAATTTATGGAGAGGCAATGCAGCTATTGATCTCTGCTCCGGCAATATGACCCAGCATTGTATTGATCTAGAAGAAAACAGAGCTATCCTGCAGAATTTGGTCAAAACAGTTTTCAGTTATAAACTGCATTTCAGCAAAAGCATTATTCATTGCACTTTATTATTTTAACTAAATCTCCACAAATACTGTACAACAAAAGTTCACTTCCAAAGTTACCATTAAACTTCTGAGAAATGGGCTTTTCCATGATTTCAGCTGAAGTCTGCTGATACTGCTAGAAAGGAGCAGTTATTGAATTTCCATGCTGAGTTTGATGCTGCCAACATGACTGTTTGTGTAAACAAGGTAACTGAAAAGTCACCCGTGTTGGAAAGAGAAAACAGATTCACAAACAGGGGTCTGCAGGCTGAAAATGCTGACTTTGCTCAGTTGGTATAAAGAGTTATTTTTCAACCATAAGCAGAAAAAAAATAGTTTTTAAAAAATTATTTCCAAAGGCCACTCATTAGAGATATGCACTGTCCCTTCTTCTTCCCTATATATACATTTTCCCAGAGAAACACCTGGCTACCTGAGGGAGTGACAGCTCCCATCTTCATGAGAAGAGGCTGCAATGATGCCTTTGCTATTTTTTATTTTATTTTTTTTTTAATTTCCACTGATTATCTTTCCTTCTGTGGTGCCATGATGAAGGAAGTTAGTAAATACCATAGAATGACTTCAGTTGTTGTCTCTTCTGTGATTCCAAGTTCCCAGGCTGTGCCTATCTTGCTTAGACTGTGAACTGTGTGCAGCAGGGAATACCTATATTGAGAGTTTCCTGAAGCATAACTTTCTTTTACGAAACAAACACTGGAAGAACACAGTTCAGATTGCGTCTTTTCTCACATTCAAAGGATACTAAGGGGTTTTTTTTGTGTAAATCAAGATGGAAGTTTGAGAGTGGTAAAGAGGATATTTGATATTTGCTGAATCTAAGCTTTCATTAAAAAAAAAGCAAACAACTGTTTGTCTACGTGCATGTCCATTGTCTTTTAGAAACCTCTTCCCTGTGTCCTGCTAGAGCTTTGGAATTAGCAGATAGTTATCAACTTCTAAAATGTACTGCAAGAGGCATACGTGTAAGACATCCATCCATATAATGTGAGGGTTGATAGGTTCTTAGTCGCAGAAATGTTTGCATACTTTATAAAAAAATCCAGAACTCCTACTTTCCTGCAGAAGTATCAATACCTAACACAGCAGGTATCCCGCACAGTTCTCCTGGTTTTTGGTCTCTTCAGTATTCCTTCACAGTCCCTACCGAAAGAAAATTTAAGCCTGGTTAAGTAACAGACTTGTCTGAGGCAATGGAAAGTCACTGTCAGAGGCAGGCTGAATGGCAAGAGTACCTGATGGCTAATCCTAGCATCAGACCTGGAGAGCACCTCCTTACTTGTTCAAGAGTGCACTGAGAGCTGTCGGCTCAACCGAAAGGCCAGCATCTGGCGGGGGGCTTTCATATAAATTTCATCAACTAGAAGTAAATCTTCATCCCATCCGGTATGGAGGGCTCCTGTTGTTACAGGCTAGTGGAAGATAAAAGCCAGTTCATTGTAGTTGTGAAGCTTTGAAGTCCTTACCTAGCCCTTTACCCGAATTTGACTTTTTCTGAAGCCCATGCTAGAGGCCTGCCCTGGAAATCAGCACAGGGACTCAAAATGACTCAGGCATTTGAATGGAGACGTTAACAGCAGTTAATGGTTACGCTCAAAGGGAGAATTTAAACTGATGTATTATTAGTGAGTACTTGCATTTCATTTAACAGAAGCACATTAAGTACTATTCACAAGTCTTAAAAGGTGTGACATGTTCCTTACTATGCAGTTCATAAGATGCTGCTCTTATCATACCTATATGAAATTAAATTTCAGGCAGTAATGCCTCCATCATGCTCTGTCATCAAGTTCCAGGTAAATATTTGAATGCCTCCATCTTAGCACACTTACTGCCACAGGTGGTGGCATTCTTTTGGAGGTGATACGCCCACTTTTCCACACAAGTATATGCTCTACCTTTCACCAACAGCATGTAAACATAGCCATGACAATATGAAAGTACTTAGAAGGTAAAGAAATATGCTGGCATGAGACTATAAGAAGTTTAAGTGCATCTGACCAACACCTTCTCCACATGAAAAAGTATCTAGCTGCAGTTAATGTCTCACTGAATGTGTGTTTCTACACGGCTTTGTGTAGTAGGACTTGGAGTTACCGCCCTTGCAAAATGCTGCCTCTACGCAGTGCGGAACTTGTTTGCAGTACGTCTGTAGTGTTCTGGGTAGCTGTCACCAGCTGAAGTGTTTCATCAGCCATTCAGTGCATTAATGATATGGTTGCAGTGGTTACAAACTCGTCCATTCTTCATGATACAAACTAAAATCTAAGATAATTTGTGTGTTGAAGCAGAGGTTACAATTTCAAGTTTTTTCATCTTCTGTCACCTCTTTTTCACTATCTGGACAGTAGAATTCTTAGGTTCTTGCACATTTTTGGGGTGCTACTGGTAAGTGCTCTGGCAAAACAGCCTCCTATGCAGTGGAAAACCTATAGCTTGATAACCATGGTAGAGGATGAAAGTAAAATCGGGCAGTCTGATACATTTCTGGGATGGCTTTACACAGTGAAAATGCTTACACTCTTGGTCAGACAGCACTGGGCTGGTGAGAACAGCCACACTCACCTGTGAGGATCAGAAAGGATAGCAGAACCATAGGTGTAGATGCCACTTCTCTGGAAATCTGCACAAATGTGACCCCCAAAGCACCAATGTCAGTCAGCAACATGAGACTTTTGTCACTGTAGAGAAGTACTTGACTCCTGGAAGCTCCTTTCTCCAGCTGTGTAGAGAACAACAGAGTGATGGTAAATCAGTCCTTTGGGGCTGTTGTCATTGATAGCAAATTAAGATTATTAACAAAGAAGAATTTAGCTTTGAATTCTGACAAAATTGAGTAATGAGATCCTTTGACAAGACCCACATGCCTATTATATCTCATTCTCCCCCACCCCAGTCTAGGCCTTGTTATCTTCAGAAGAGGTCCTACAAATTGTGGTCAACCCCTATTGCAGCTTCTTGATTTACTGCAGAGTAGCCAGAATTTCACATGAAACAATTATCTATTTTACCCATGAGACATCAGGGCCAACTTCTGCATTTCTGGCTTGTGAAGCCACATTCTAGTGACAACTTCTTAGTCTAAGTAGCTGTAAAATTACTCCAGGATATGTGTTTGTGAGATTTTAAAAATGGTGGAGGTATGATGACAAGGATGGAGGTAGTAAGGATAACAAGGATGGAATAAGATTTACTGTGTCTTAGACATGTTGCTGTGCTTTACACTTTGTGTGTGAAAATAAGGGAGAGCATTTTAGTGAAGGCTGGGTAACAGCCAGGAAAGACTTTCAAGTTTGGTTTTTGGTTTGGTTTTTTTTTTTTGACAGACACAAGTTGCCTGTCTGTACTAACATTTCCTGTTCATCAGGGATGCAGCTCGCAGAATCAGGATTGTGGGGCAGGGAGCTATGTTACCCAGTGAAAAACAATAATTTAAATAAGCCCTATGAATTAAAATGCATATGCATTTATGAATTTATATTATTAGGATTATTATGCTACTAGGGAGAATTGTGCTCAACTGAACTTCTTTTCTAGAGTGCAACTTTAAAGCAATATAAACCCATTACTGATCTGATAATATTAGAAGACAGTGCAAGGTGGGCTTTAGCTAGAATATTGTGAGCACCAAGAAGCTGTGTTCTTTGGAGCGCCTGTCTGCCTCAGCACCTTGTCTTTGCCACAAGGCCTCTTCTTTGCCTATTGGTTGAAATGTTTTTGTGACAGCTTCTTGGCACATCCTGAGCCTTCCTCTGTCTAAATGGTGGCTTGAGTTCCTTCTTGAGTTTTAGAGTGTTTCTGTCTCCCTGTCTGTTTTCTCCTGTCAGGCCTCCATGTTGAACAGGAATCCCATTTCATAGGCTTGGTGTTGCCGGAATAACCACTACACAAAGTGCCGAGGGTTAAAGAAAGGCATTCTTCTAACCTGCTCCCCATCTGACTGGTTTAATAGTTTTTCCCAAATAAGTAAATAAATATAAAGGGAGTCCATTTGTACCTGGATTTGTTGCACAGTTTCAAAAAAATTACCTGGAAGGATAGACCTCTTCAAGACATTGAACTCCTCTGTGTGTTGGGACAGTTGGCAGTCAAGTAACGGAAACTGTGTCCCAGTGGAGGAAAAAGGTGCAATGTGAGCTCATTCCTTATCAAACAGTGGGAATCTTCATAGGCATGGGTTACTAGAAACTCTCCATCCATGTGAAAAGCGTTCTTCAGAGGTCAAACCAGAAAAATGAGGCACAAGGCAAACAGCCTTCATCAGTTCAATCACTAAGAGTTCTTTTTTTCTCTCCCAGGAAGCTCTGAGAGACGGGAAGTTCCCAAAGGGCAGCGTAGGAATTGTATGTTCAACTTTAAAGGCGGCTCTTGTATATGAGACCTATTAATATGAGGCACAGGAGTAGCCTGTTCAGAGGTGCCCAGAAACACGAGGAGTATTTGCAGTGATCCTGGCTAGGGAAGCATCCCTTGAGCTGTCAGAAAATGATTGGGAAGCACTGCCTGTCCAGGCAGCTCCATAATGATGCTATGGCATTATACCACCTAGCACAGTCTGATACTCTCATTGACTAGATTTTATTTACAAACTGACAAGCACCAAGTATGTGAGATAATAAGTCTAATAGCATGGTGGCATAACAAACAAGTAGTAATGGGATTTATCATCCGTGCAACTGCAAGTGTCTTACAGGATCTAGGCAATATCTGAAAGTTTGTGATCTTAAATGAGCTATGTATCTCGCTTAACAAGCCTAAGCATCCAGTAAAGGCTCAGAGCTATAACCAAATTGTAGACTCAGTTGATTATTCCCACTTTTTTGTTTTGTGTGTTTGGGTTTTTTTTTCCTCTTTGTATGATACAGCTGATTATCTTGTTTTCTGTAACTCGCTTGTATCATGAATTTCCAGTTCTTCTTTACATGACCTTCCTCTTCCTTCAGAAGAGAATGTTGGTAATGTAGAGGAGATGTATGTGCATAATTTAATCTTTGGATATGAGATTGTTATTTTAGCAAGAAGAAAAGAAGCCACTTTTGGTCATTGAGTAATGAAATTGGATAATGTTTTGAGATGCACTGAGTGAGAAAAAAACAAGGATGGGAATGACTGTTGGAGCACAACAGGTAATATTCCTGTCTCCAGTACAGTAGTAAGTAGGGTCAAGTCAGTGCACCACTGATTCCTAAGTATGAAAGGTTTGCAAGCACAAAAGGAACAGCATCTAACTCACAGCAAGGTTTTTCCAGCTTTTCCCAGTCTCTAGATTATTTCCCAGTAGCAGCTTTAGTTAACTTCAGGATAGCTGTGACATGTCTAAAGACCTCTTGGCTGTCCAGGGTAGCTCCTTTTGGTTAGGATTGGGGTTGTTTCAAAAAAATATTTCTAAGTCTTGCTGATGAAGGATGAGTTCACCTTGTGAGTGTGTCACAGGCAAAATGAGGTCTGTCCTTCTGCAACATGCTCATATGCTGGAGATACTATCAGATGGATTGGTTTACGGGGTTTTCTCTTTAATATGGTACAGCTAGTTGGCCTTGGATTAGTGCTGAATAGAAATTCTTTTCTGCATCTATTCTTTTTGCGCTTTTAAGTCTACACATTGTAGTAGCTTCTGAAAAGATGAAAATTACTGCCCTTCCCAGACAGAAAAACAGGCAGTGTCTCTTGATATGAGGAAAGCACAATGGTTTTCTGAGACTTGTGGTCTGTGAACTTTCAGTGAACTCTAAGGAAGTATTCAAACAAAACAGGAAGAGGGTCCTCTATCTTTGCAGGCATAAGCATGAGAAGAAAGTGCAAGTGATGGCATGGCACCACAGACCATATCAGACTTTTATTTTTCCTGTTTTCTCAGTTTTAGCAGTTTAAAAGGTAGCCACTGTAGCCGTGAACAACTCATGGAAGTGGAGGACCACTGGAATGAGGACGTGTGCTTTAGGTCATCTGGAACTCTATGTTCTTAACGCAAGAGGCAAAGACAGATTTAAGCCAGCAAAATATGGGATAATAGTGCTAGGACTTGTTTCTGTCCAGGTCACTTTGTATGTAAGAGTTGTATGTCCATGTCAGTCTTACTTACATTCATCATTTTAAGCCAGTTATATTGTTTTACAAATTAATAAATTCTAGCAATACAAAATAGATATGATTGATATTTGTATGTGTGGGAAGACGGCTGGAAGCATGCTCCCAGAATTGCCATAGATACTTAAAACTCCCTGATTAAAAGAATCCCACCTATAACCTGAGGAACTCTGTTAGGTAAACTGTAGGTAGAAGAAACCTCAGTCCAGCCTAATCCTTATCAAGTCTCATTCCAAACCTAACATGCTGTCAGGTCACCCAAATTCTTCAGAGAGGAGTCTTCAGAGAAGATGCATAGTTTGAATCATTTTAACTATGCTGAAGCAGTCAGTAAAGTTAATCTCTCCATGTGTCTGTAATGAGAGTTTGCATGAGCATTATTTCTGTGTGGCTTATTCCCATAATAGAAGGCAAGAGAGCTACAGCAACGTATAGCAGCGCAGTCCCGAGCACACTTGGGATCTGACTAACAAACATAATGCAGTTTAAAAAATCCACTGAGATAATTATGCTGGCATGGGACTTCTCCATCTTTTGCATCTTGGCTACATGTTTTTTGTGGTTTTAAATTCTTTGTTCACTCACAATATGCTTTCCTTGGCTTATGAGCTCATACAGAGTCTGCACCCAAAGTGCTACAAGCCAAGCGAACAAACTTGGCTTTCTTCCTTGCTGCAGCATGTACATTGATCGGAGCTCAGGACAGCCAAACTGTTGAGCTGTACATGATGTCGGACATACATAATGTCAGACATACTTTCTCATAATAGTGGTTTCCTTGCAGTTTCAAAACACCCCACTGTTATCCTGTGTTTTTATGACTGGAACATGAGAGCTTGCTGCGCTACTGGTTAATGGGTAGCAATCTAAGCAGTACTCCACTGGTGCTGGTGATACTTAGCTCAGGAATCCCTGAACAGCATTGCATTGGCCTACACGGATCTGGTCATCTGACAGGCATCATTACTCTCTCTTGGAAGGTTTTTGAGCTCTTCTGGCTGAACTCCTTCTGCTCTCTACAAGGTCTCAGAAATACTGATGAGTCTCAGTCAGTCCTCACTAATCCATCTTTATAAACTCGAAATACTGCAGTGTGAACTGCATAGGTTGTTAGGTGTGTAAGGGAGTAGTCATATGAATGAACACCATGCTTTTACCATCCGCTGCTGCTGCTGTAAAATGGGATTGACACTGAAGGAGGCATCTCGGTGCTTTCTCTATCTGGCCTCCTTCTTCCAGCCCCTTCATTGTCTTCTGCCTTGTGCCTCTATAAACAGGTAGGAGGAAGGATGGTGATCAAACTGGGAAGTTGGTTTGGACTGAGACTAAAATACTGTTGTCAGCTTTCTGAGTTTGTTTTAGTCCAGCTCAGTTCCTAACTCCCCATCCTGTTCATGCACAGCCCCGTGAGCACTTGGGCTGTTGTAAAGGAGACCATGGCGGAAGGTGAAGACAAGGGGCAGATTTTTGGGGAGACTGCTTCTCTGAACAGCAACACCTGATTTAGTTGACTGTAAAATGACAGTTTGATTTCCAGCTGGTGTGGCCAGGCTTCCTGTGTAGTCTCTGTGGGCAACAGGCCATTCAGAGAAACAAAGTTGGGCTGCATCAGCCACTAGAGGGGCCTCGCTCCCATGAGCCACTGCGGGAACCCTACAGCAGCAGAGCAAGTTGGACCCTTGCCTAGCACTGGTCTTTGTGATTTTGAACACAAAAACCAGAAATGAGCTTTCATCCCTGAGTACTTTCTCTGGTTCATTGTTTAAAAGCCACTGGTCCAGAGCACATTTCAGGAAGTTTCCATACAAGAGCTGAGATTATAGTGTGTTTTGCCAGAAGTTAGGTAAAAGAAATCTGTAAACTGGAGAAGCTCAGCTTTACTCACATGCATCCTCTAGTGAACCACTGTGAAAAGAAGTCACATCTGACCTTTTTATGGATCTCACAGTAATGAATCAGCCGTAGCTATAGCAGAGGGAATGGTAGCCCACTGTGCTTCTCATTAATTTCTCTCCGGTTGCCTCGCTGGTGATGACCAATGCCTGGTGCTCTGCAGCACCAGGACTCTTCTTTGAATCTCTCAAAGCCAAGAAGCAGTTGCAGTGCAGCATGTGCAGGGTTGTTTTTTTTTGTGTTCCCTTCCACCTACAACCTCATTCCGGCAGTGCCATGTTAGCACATGATCTGCCTTGGCAGTTTGACTGACTGGAGAAAGGTGAGACCTGTCCTGATATGGAAGGCTCAGCCCTTCCTCCTGCCCATCTGCAGCAGAATAACATCTGTCCCGTAACAATAAAAAATTAAACTGGAAAAAGCTTAAACCAGAGGCGGTTAAAATAATCACCTTATTTCCGCTCATTGCAAAAGATCCTGCCATGACTTTGGACACGTGTTGAGAAAATTGCTCTTAATCATTCATTGAGAAAATATACGTTAATAACTAATGAAGTTAATGGAGAAGCCTCCCTCATCTTATAGGAACATGATCTCTCATGGGACTTCATTAACATGCCACACTGCAAATGTCCAGCCTCATTGGAGCCCCTGTATCTGTTGAAAGGGTTTGAAGACAAAGTGTGAGAGATTCCAGCTAAACAAGGGAAACCTGCTTTGACCTGTCTGAAGCTAAGATGAGGAGGAAGATAGTTCTGATTGCTGGAGGGCTCAAGATCTTAATCAACCCTCACCCCTTTAATTAGCATGAAGCAGCTCATGAGTTGCAGCTTACAGCACTGGGCCACAGAAGGCCATAGGAATAGTCAGCTTGCTCCTGATGAGGAATTGGGTAAACACTGCCCTGGGGCTTTGTGTGGTCACAGGTTTGGCATTGCCTGAACTGGCTCTGCAATGTAAACAGATGTAATTTATTTAGCAACACTGTGCAGCAAAATGCCGTACAGTGGTGCACCAGATGAAACAGAATTCCCACACCTGAAGTTATTCAAGCATTAAGATTCAAAAAAAGGCACTTTAAAATGAAAGAATTTACCAGCTTTCTCCTCCCTGAGATTGAATTTGGTTTCTGATATATGTCACTAACGTTTGTCTACGCTGGGGCAAAGCAAATCCTGTGTAGCTCCTGTGCTTCATTGCCACAGAAGCCAAAAATGCTCAACACCTCTGAAAACCTATTCTCCCATGTCTGGAAAGAAGTTCATAAATCTTTCTGTCGCTGCAGACTGTATTTTAGATTGGTCTGAAACTATGACTTTTCTTAAAGAAAAATTATTCAGAAAGAAATTATTTAGGAAGATTGCCTCAATAATGTAATGTTTCAATACATTCATATTCCATTCTGCTACAAAAATAAAATGTAAGCTTAATGTACTGATGCACATTTTAATAATGTCTGAAGTCCAGTGAAATGATAGCTGAAATAAAGCACTGGTTTTAGCAAAATGAAACACTTCAAAGCAGGAAGCACAAATTGATGTGTTTTGGGATTCTTACTTCAATTCAGTAGCGTTTGACAAGTCTTGCATTTGCACCTTTTTGACTTCCACATTTTCCTGCAGGTACCATGCTTCCCTGAACTGTTTAAATATCAGTGAAACACTCTGCAGCACGAATCACACTATCAAAATGCATCTTCTAATTTCACGAATTAATGCAAAAAGCATGTGAATATGACTAAGACAAAAAGTGCCCTGAAAAATCGAGGTTATATCAGTGGGAAATAATTTAAGATGGAGAAAAATAAACACGTCAATTCCTCAAAGCCACCACAAGTGGAGAGAAAGTACTGTTACATACATTTCCACAAACCCATCAGTTTGCAGATGATTCCGCTCCCCACCTATTTTCTAATACACTCCTGGTTTAGGATGACTTCACTGTTCACATAGATAATGACGTGAATGTAAAATGGCTTCTCCTAGTGACCCCTTACATATTTCTTAACACTTTTCCCCTTCTTTCCTTTGAATGGATGCTTCTACCATTTTCCCAATGCTCTGCTGAAGTTATTAACCTGCATTGGTTGTGGCACCGTGAGTCAGCAAAACTTGCTGAGCAGTTTTAACTGTACAGGGCTCCAAGACTGGTTTACAGAAAGCATCATCGTAGGAGCATCATCTGCATTTCAGTTCAGGATTGCAGGTACTGCCAGCCCTGCTGTGAAATATGTAATTATTCTAAAAGCCACGCTTCCCATTCCCAGGGAGACAAACGTTCAGGCTGGAGGATATTCATTTTAAACGAAGGGGAGAAACAAAGATATGAAAATTATACTTGTGCTGCGACAATAATTCAGGGTGAAACATCCTCCCTCTGAAATGAAGCACTGAACAGCTGCTTCTGTTCTTAGAAGTGCACAACCCGAAAATCAGCATGGCAGCTGATGCTGGTATCACCTGCCTTCTCCCGCTGCCTGCACACACACACACACAAAAGTTTTAATACGAAATTTCAGTTACTGAAACTTCTCTTAAATCCTTACAGATCCTTGCCAAATACTGGAAGAAGGAGGATACTTTTTTTGCAGTGAACGCTCATGTTTGCTGGAACCCTTTTCTGTGAAAGGTGTACACCTTTATCCTAAATAACCGGCTTTAGTAGCTCTAATAGGAAATAGAAGCATCTGTATAAATTGTTCTTCCTTTGGAAACGCGGATTACATGGCTCATCGGCAGGGCTCACGCCCTAGAGCGCTGGACGCCTCCGGCGAGAACGGCGGGGTCTGCCCCGGCATCCTCCGGCACCTGGCCCGGCAGCACGGCTACCGGGGCCCCTTTCAGAAGGGGTGTGCCCGGGGGGAGGCACGACCTGAGCCCTCCCCCGCCGACCCCTGGGGTTCCCCTCGCGGCGCCCAAGCGGGTAGCCCAGGAGCTACCCCCCGCGGTCGCCTGGAGCGGGCCCTCCCTTGCGGGGCACGGCTCGACTACCCTCAGCGGTCAGGCCCTCGGCCCGCCCGGTAGCGGCTCTGGGAGGGGCCGGAGGATGCCCCCCGAAGTGGGGGCAGTAGGCCGCGATGGGCAGAGCCGCAGGGGAGAGCGGCGCAAACGCGAGGCGCAAACCGATCCCGGCCCGGCCGGTCTGCCCTCACCGCGGGTAGGCGGGCAGGGCAGG
>JANHFX010010759.1:2583-14701 GCA_027560015.1 Chloroceryle amazona | reverse complement strand
CCCAGGGCAGGGGTGGAGTCCCCGTGACCCCTGGAGGGGTTTCCAAGCCCCCCGTGGAGCTGTGGTGCTGAGGGCCAATGATGGGTAGTGACCTGACACTGCTTTGACTTGATGGTCTTAAAGATCTTTTACAAGCAGAACAATTCTGTGATTCTAAGACACACTCCTTCCCCAGGACCTGACCTACAACCGCAGTTTCCCCCCTGTCCTGCAGAGCCCCAGGTCCTGCTGAGCACCTCCTGGCACCCCAGCCTCCAGCACTCAGCCTCACGCCAGACTGGCTGCAGCTACAGGAGCAGGGAAGCCTGCCAGGATGAAGAACTATCAGGGGCATTTTTTAATCTGTGCTCAATTAAACTGCGCAGATCACAGATCCCCTTCACGTGCTGAGAAGCGAGATGGGAATTCCCAAAATAGAAGATCCCTGCAGTGTTGTGGGGTTGGATGGTGTTGGATTGGGTTGAGTGGTTTTTACAACATTGTTATTTTTGCTTCCCCTTTCCTTATCTGCAAAACAATTTACCAAATCACAGCTTGGATATTTACTCTGGAATTTCACAATGCAAATGAAGACAGGTACAGAGGGGAAATGAAGCATCATAAAATACTCTCTACCCTTAAAAATGCACAATCCCTTCCTACCCAAAGCCACACACACAACTAATTTTCCTCGTGGAGCGTTGAGATCTGAAGCCTCAAATGATAAAGTGTTGAAGAAAAGTTTTCATTGCTCCTAACTAAACACCACGACTCTGAACAGCAGACAAACAGAGGTAGGAAAACAAAAGTTTCCCAAATTCCAAATGATAACAAAACCTATACACTAAGGAAGCAATCAAGAGGTACTTTCCCTGTGAATACATAGACACTTCCTCAATTTCCACCTGCTGCTCCCAATCTTCTCATCACAGCATAGAAGAAAGGACAATTTCAATGAAATTTCAATACCTGGAAGTGCTTTATGTTAATATTAACCTTAAAACCCAGCTTATTTGAGAAGGAATATTAAGCAGCAGTGACACTGTTTCACAGCTTTTCCTTTCAACCTCTTGTAACTCATCTTTAACATTTATTTATGAAAACCTCGTCGCTTTCATTTATCCAACCAGAGAATTCAGCTGATGGAGGTGCTCACGCTGCTTGCTATAAACACCTCCAATCTGATGCATGACGTGGCACTAATGACAATTTTGGTTTCATTAAGTGTCCAGACAATTCCAACTGGCAGTTGATATTTGGATTTTAGTACTGTGAAATCTAACGGAAGTTAAGCCCCAAGAAGAGGCACATTTTGGGAATCCTTGGGGTTTTTTTAGGTTACCATAACACAAACCTTTCCCTAGTGCCTAGAAGGAAGTATTTGGAAGACAAGAACTGGGGGTGTATTTTCCCCATTTTTTTTGTAGTGAAAAAACATAGTAAAATATAAAATAAGCCTTAGAAAATAAATGGCTTTATCTGATCAAACAGAAATTCCTAGAAAAGCAGTTAGGGCTGGAAACCTTCCTCAGCTAGAGAATTAAGGGAAAACAGTCAATACTTTCATCTGAAAAGATATTTATTTTGAGAACTTCGACTTGCACATTGTACAAAAAAAATTGACAAATTCAGAAAAAAAAAAACCAACCTTATAAAATGTTTTTATTTTTCCCTAACATATTAACATTATAATTTTAAAAAGGGTAAGAGTTACAAAACCCAAGAATAGGCACATTTGTTCCAGTCTGTCTGCAGTAAAGTGTGATTAGAAATATCCCTGTCTCGTTGAGGTATAAAACTGCAAACTTTGGTAATGACAGAAGAAAAAAAGGCAACCCATTCACAAAAGCCTTTGTGGCGACGCGGACAATAACCATGGTTCATAGTAGAAGGCAGAATCAGTTCTTCTCCATTTCCAGCTAGAAATGCAGCAAAATAGAGGGAAAAAAAAAAAACCAAAAACCCAAACAAAACAACAAAATCCTGTTCCCATAACACACCTCCAGCATTAGGAGGAAACCTGACCGTTGGCAAACCCACGCTGACCACACAGAACTACAGTGTTGTATTTTACCCAAAGAATGAAATCCGGTTGGCGAGATTAAACGATTCAGTGCTTATGAAACAACAACAAAAAGGGTAATATATATATATATATGGTGATTCAGAGCCCAGTCTTTCCAAAAAGGACCAAAGGCACTTAAAAAATGGCTTTAGTATATTCCACAATGGCATTCTGGGAGAGGAGACAGCACCCGGCTGAACAAACAGTTCCCTCGTACGAACGGGGTCCAGCTGAGGTAGGACTTCAGATGAAGCCGCTTTATCTTTTAATTTCCAATATACACGACTAGAAGGAAATGGCTTTTGATAGGTGTTGTCAAATGGATTTAAAAAGGAAAAAAAAAAAAGAAAAAAAAAGCTTAGTTCTTGAAAATAAAGTAGCAAATATCCACATGGGGTAAAAAAAATATCCTAAGCCAGGAACCATCTCATATAAATTGAGAGTCCAAATGCTGCCAAGGCGATGCGGAAATCTACTGCCAAATCCCCAAACGGTGCAGATTGTTCCAGTGACCGAGCCATTCGTTGGAATAAAAAAAAAAAGAAAGAAAAAACGAGGGGGCACTCTAAGAACTTTCCTAATCATTAGCAGCCTGACCGGAAGCACTTTAAGTCATTGAAAACACGTAATTCTGTGCTGATGAATGGCAGTTTTGAGAAGGGGGGGGAAATAAAATGCAAAGTTCAACGTTTAGAACAAAAACAAAACCCACGGACATACGAAAGGATATCCCTTGAAGTTTATAGCTTGTTTTTTTTTAAAAACAAGGAAGACTTTTAAACTTTTTTAGGGGTCTGGGAGAACACAGACTACTTCTTTCGCTTCTTTTTTTAAATTAAGCCCATTGAAAACCCATTAATAAGTTTGAACATAAAGAAAATGAGAAGTGCTTTACAGAATCACCGTCCATTGCCGTATCCAGGGAAGAGCTGACTGAGAACGGTCTGCAGTGTTTCGTTCACCTGCATGGTGTAGTTCTTGCCCAGGTCGTAGCGGCAGGCTGGACAGCTGTACACCTCGGCCCTGAAGGAGCGATCCAAACAGTCCTGGCGAGAGAGGGACGAAGCAAACTAAATAAAACCCACTGGGGAAGAAAGGGAGATGGGTAATTGAGGTTATTCTGCAAAGCCCCACTCGAGAGAATGAGGTTCCTGTTGTATCCCAGGTACTGACAAGGGCCACGCGCAATGCCAGGCTGGCAGCTGGGGACGAGACCCCCTCTGTGACGCGCAACAGAGCGTGCCGGGCTTGGACGCAGCGTTTGGGTCTACAGCAGAGAAAGCTCATTCTGTTACTCTTCGAGATCAGTAACTCCCCTGCAGCTGCTAAAGGCTGTTGGAGTTCATAGAACCAAAGAAAGGCTTGAGTTGGAAGGGACCTTAAAGATCATCTCGTTCCAACCCCCTGCCATGGGCAGGGGCACCTCTTGCTCCACCAAGCTGCTCAGAGCCTCATCCAGCCTGGCCTTAAACACTTCCAGGGGTGAGGTGTCCACAGCTTCTCTGGGCAGCTCAGTCCAGTGTCTCACCACCCTCAGAGTGAAGAACTTCTTCCTAATGTCCAATCTCACTCTGCCCTGCTCTAGTTTAGGATCTGTGTCCCTTATCCCGTCACCACAAGCCCTCATAAAAAGTCCCTCCCCAGCTCTTCTGTACCCCCTTCAGGTACTGGAAGCCACTGTAATGTCTCCCTAGAGCCTTCTCCAAGCTGAACAGACCCAACTCCCCCAGCCTGTCCTCCTAGGAGGTGCTCCAGCCTTCTGACCATCTCTGCATCTTGCACGAGTTGCATCTTTGCCTGAGTTTCTGCAGAAATACTTCACATCATTCTTCAAAAACCAAACCCCCATAACACCATGGAACCCGCTGAGCACCTCTCGGCAGCTCCGGAAGGGATCAGGCACTGGAACTTACTTGGAAGCAGACTTCTCTATGCCAAGGAACTCTCACCGTGTCGTGTTTTCACATCCGACCCTGCCTCACGCTGAAAGTCTGGACCAAAACCACCCCAATCCTACACCCACCCCCCACCACTCTCTCCGCTAAAGCTGGCAGCTCCAGACTTGGCTCAAGGGAACGGGACAGAAGAGCTGTAGCAAGTACCCACCTTGCACACGTTGTGTTGACAGACGGTTGTGACTGGCCGGAACACAACCTCCTGGCAGCAAATACACAAGAAGGCCTCTTCGACTTTATTTAGAAATTTCTGTCAAGAGGACATTTGAATCAATCTATTCCCACTGCTCTTTGAAAGATACAGCAAAAAAACCTCAAACCAACCCAAACCCAACCCACGGGATTACTTTAGTCAGATAAAGTTTTCCTACAGAGGTTAATAAAGGAAAAAACAGTCACATAAACCAAGTTCTTATAATTGTCTTCTTACTGACCTCAAACACATGGTGCTTTAAAGTTATGCTGTGTATGTCTACAGTAAAAAAAATACACTGTGTGCTAAGGCTGTTTCTTTAGGCAGCCAAGGTTTGTGTCCAGGGACAGTACTCTAATTCAGCATGCCTTTACTTCTGGAAAGAAAAGCCTCACGTACCGGTCCATCTTTGAGAGCTTCTAGTACTTCATTCCACAGCTTTTCATTGGCTTCGTCACTTTTTATAAGAGATTTTTGCTGAGATGTCAGCTTGTATGGCTCAACTTTAGTCTTCTTTGGAGTCCCTGTAGGGGTGATGAGTTTTTCCTCCCCACCTGAAGGAAAGCATAACAATTCTTAAAACAAGCAAAGAAAAAAAGCAAAGAAAAGAGTAACTAGGGAAAAAAAACCTAGAAGGCTTTCTATATCCACTTGCCTACTCCACAAACCTGCTGATTTCCTTTTCCTCTTTCCTTTCCCTGGGGTATCAAACTCATCGTCTCCGTTATTTTCTTTTTCCTTATCTTTGTTTGCAACAGCTTCCAAGTACCCTTCAGGATACTGCAGGAAAACAAAACAAAAAACATCCAATGCAAAGACGCCAGTTCAAGGACTTGCAGATTATGACAGGGCTGAAGAATGACCTCTGGAGAACTGCTCGTGTTCCCTTGGGTCTGAGAAGTGACAGCTTTATTCTTACACAAGCATCACCCTCAGTAACAACATTTACTGGGAACATTCCCGATACCCACCAGGTTCATTGTCCAGGGGAGCCACGACGGGATTCTGGAAGCTTACCTGCATTGTTAGGCCAAGCTTTTTCATCCTGTCCTTTCCTTCTTTGGTCCAAGGAGCAGGTTCTTCATCGTCCCTCCTAAGCAAGTAACGCCACACTAAAAATCCAGATTTCCCCGTCTCAGGCCAGTATTTCACAACCTGCAAAAAGCCAGAGCCAAGTCCATCACAGGCAATAAAAACCCCTCAGCCATAAGCAAATCCTCTTTCCCCTAACTCTGCAGGTGAATTCAAACCCTTCTCACCTTATATATTCCATCGTATCTGTTCCCTTCTACAGGTGCATATTTGCTGTGTTTGCCTCCTTTGACGTTCCTCACCACCCGGACCGGCTTCCCAGCTCTCCAGTCCTTGGCTTCAGCTCCATTCTTGTCGTTGATGGGGGCACTGCAGTTCAGAGCCAGAGCTCTGCAACAGAAACTCCTGTCAACTTAGGTATTTACCGGGCAGAACTCTCTAGAATCAGAGGGAGGACAAAGCTCCTATCTGGGGGACAGTAACGGAGCCTCCCGAGCTGGGATCCCAATTTAAATACACTGATTATTCGTGCCGTTCCCTACTGTAATTGCAGGGACCTCCTCCTCCACTCACACCCACAGTTAGCTGTGGCAGTAACAGTTCAGAATTACAAGCTCTCTGGTCTCCCAAGGTGACCGGTGGCTGCAAAGGGCTTTAGGAGAGAGCATGAAAACTCCTAGGCTAGTTTACTGCTCTGCTCCTGAAGTTTCAGTCAATACTAAATGGAGACGAATCCCATTTACAGTTCTGTTTCATTTACAGTGCACTGCAAGAGCCATTTCCACTGTGCAACTGGTCACACCAGTCTAAACTTTGACAGTTTTTCCACTTCTAGCCAGTTTTTGATACCAAACAGGACAAACAATTTCTCAGGTTGCCAGGTGGCAGCTACCGAGGTTAGGAACAGAGCGTGAACGTCGCTGACCTGTTCATATTGGTGAGTTTTTGATCACAAGACTGTTCCGCCGTGCGTTTGTTTCCAGAAAGATCACGCCCTCCGCTCCCTGTATATGTGAAGGAATTTCCATGATCCTGAAAAGTACATGGATGGGTTCAATACATTCACAAAAAGAATCCAAGAAAAGCAGAAGAGTCTCTGAATCAAGTAGCTTTAAAACAATATTGTCAAAAAAGGAAAGGTGCTTCCACTGAGCCCCCAGGCTGTTAGTCCTCAGTCCTCTCTGCTATCGCCGTGAGGGAAGAGTCAGGGTGACAACTGGTGTCGTATACACCAGAAGAGTGCAAAGTACTGACCCTGAAAAGGCAGCTATGGACTCTTGGATTAAAAGCTGACATAGGGACATTGAGATGATCATGTTTCTCAGGCTGACACACACAACCTGACTGCAGTTTTCCTTTGCCTAGATTTCTTCTGAAGAACAGAAGTATTGTCAAGGTGGGGAAAGGAGGCAAGTGGGTATCACGTGTGAAAAACAGTAAGGTCCGGTCTTTATTTTAAGGACAAGTTAGTTCAGTTCTTGGGCATAAATAATCAAGATTTACTTACGATGTCATCTTCATAACCTCCTGCCAGAACCAAGGAGTAGGCGCCGTCGTTACTCCTGCCGTGGATACCTGCTACGTGGGGCCGGTGAACACCGGACTCGCTCACCTGGAAAAGGAAGTTTTGCTGGGCAACTGCCATCACCAGGCTACAAAACGGGGAACTATCCCTTAATCTTGGAATTTAATTCATCAGCAGTACTATTTCAGCTTCCTTTAGCATGCATTACAGGGTGAAATGGCATTCTCACCACTATCCTCCAAAAAGCTCCAGGTAGAGGAAAAGAAGCTTTTCAAAAATAAGTCACTGAACACTGCAGTGAATTAACTCGTGGGTATCTTTTGTGATGAGAATTTAGAAGTGTGGGTCTTTCTCAACAAGATTGCTTATTGAAAAGCTCCAGGAACTTAAAGGAAAAAAAGGATGCTGCAATTTTTACGAATAATGTAGATGCTAAATGTTTGTGTAAGGGATTGGTTTTGAAGGACTTTCAACAGCAGCCTTCACCTAACCCCCCCAAAACAAGATTGGGATAGGTCAGTGCTGCTTCCCCAGCCTTCCACCAGGAAGAGAAATCCTCTCTATCCAGATAGCCCAGAGAGTCCCTGATCAGCAGAACAAGTGGGAAACACCACCCATCTCCAGGACAAGCTACTGGATACGAACACATTTGGTTTACCATTGTTGGGTTACAAAATAAAACAAAAAGGTTTTGCTTGAAACACCCAGACAATGCAGCATTAGTTATGGAACACTTGATCTAGACAAAGCCAGAATTCTTTCCCTTCTGCACTTACATGCCCAGGGACACACACTCCAAGATTAACTGTTTCAGCTTTCTCCTAAGAGCTGGATCATTCCCATTTTTCCCCCTACAGCGCCTCAGGCCAGGATTCAGCTTCATACCTGAACTCTGAACTTCCACATGGTGCCAACGGGAATCCCAGGAATAGGTCCATAGTGGTTCGAGGGGACAATGGTACATTCCTTCGTGCGCCCAACGCACGCCATGCCCTGTTCAAAGGAGTAAGGCCCATCAGCCAAGAGCTACACAGGACTAACCCGCTCTCTGCTTCAAAATGAGACAGCTTTTCAACTGACCTTGCCCCAGTCTCTCCGCGAGGATGAATTAGCAGATGCCATCTTTTGCTTCTTTTTACTTTCTTTTAGTTTCTCTCCTGCTAAAACCACCTCGCTTGCATCGTTTCGACACTCGGGGCAATACCTAAAGTCACAAGTCAATGAAAATTAACGAGCGGCAAAGCCTTGAACTACAAAAATATTTCTGAAAACATGCTGAGTTAAGTTACAATTTCCCCCATGTGAAACTATACAGGGTACTGGAACAACTCTCTGTACTGGAATTAGACCAGTGTTAGCTGGTGGCCTTGCATGGTCTCTCCTAAGGAGCTGCAGATGTAGCAGGAAGTCAACTGCATCGTAAAATCATTGCATAAACTGCTGGGCCAGTCACCCACAAACACCAGGACACGAGTTAAGCCTCCTGGCACCAGGTTTGCATTTGGTTCATAGGTAACTCCACTTCTCTCTGAATAGCTCCAGAGATCCCAAAAGTAGGACAAGGGGTTTGAAAGCCACCAGTTTAAAACCTTGTCTCACTAAACTGACGCTCAAGAAAAGCTTTGAAGTCCTACCAAAAAAAAAAAAACCCAAACCACCAACAAAAATTAAACCAACCAACCAACACCAAGCCAAACAAACCAACCAACCCACAACCAACCAACCAACAACAAGAAGAAACAAACAAACATCTCTTCACCTACTACAGTCAATATTGCCACCTAAGGGCAGCTTGAAGCCCAGACCTCGCTTCTGGCTCCCAAGCAGATGATAATTTCCACACACACACTTAGAACTTACCAATCCTCATCGTCTGGTATGCTGCTGAGAGGAGGGTTGAGACAGTAGATGTGGAAAGCCATGTCACACTCATCACACATCAGCTGTTTGTCCGGGTCCTGTTTACCCCCGCAGATGTGACAAGCGCAAACCCGGCACGTCTTGTTGGGGTTGTCCTTACACGCTTTACACACGGGGCCGTTCTGTCCTGTTGGCAAAAAGAAACCCACAAGCTATTCCAGAAAGCGCCGAGATCACTGCAAATGGTCGAAAGGAGTCACAACTACAAGTCTCGTGGAACTCTCAGACCTTTGACCCTCACGAAGACAATTAGCAGAATGTCAGAGGGTAAGAGACGGGCAAGAACCACGCAAGAGACTCACGTTTTAACGGCCCGGCGCTAATCGGACAAGCACTGCCTGGTTCTTCAATTTTATATATTTCATCCACTAAGGTAATTGTGCAGTCGTTCAAGGAATCCCCGGCCTCCCTACAAGGAGAAGTTGGTAAAAGTCAAAAAGATCAGACATTGAAAGGATGGTACAGGATGAATTCACAACCGTGGCTGCCCGTCGGTACCGCGGCCTGCGCTGGCATTTGTCCTGGATTGCAAGAAACTGTAACAGCAACAGCATCACGCGATCGGGGATGGGGGGTTGGCAGCACCACCACGAATCAAATAATTTTCACACAATTAAAGTGTACCCCCCTCTTGTGTCAGTGAGAATCGAGGCACTCGGAGCATTCTGGTTATGATTAGCGACTGCTCTTCTGCCAAAATGTATTTCAGACTAAGTCTTTTCACACCTTATAGTTCAAATGTCAAAACCACTGTGGTGAGAGGAGAAAAGAGGAATATTCTGGCAACCCTGTGTAACTGGTCTGAAACTTAAAAAAATAAATATATATATATACACTTTGTTCTCCTGAAGTTGAGAGTCCCTTGCACATAGGCTCGCTTTCTCCTTCAGGAGAGAACTGGAGTCACTTTTCATCACCTTTACAAAGCGAGGATTCATTCCACACTATCCTATCTAGCAGGGAATGTTACACCAAAGGACTTGTAAACCCACTAGGGGCAGTTAACAGCTCAGCCTCATAGCAAAGACAGCTTCGCATCCTCCCAGCACCACGGGACTCGATCAGCCTGCCCTGCAACCCCTTACAGCGCCCGGTTCCTCCGGTGGAAGTTCACCAGAAGTGCAGTAGGACGAAGTCAGTGACCCAAAAAGGGACAGTCCAGCTTCTCATCTCCCCCAGCACTTCTGCTGCGCCATTTTCACTGCGTTGTCGTGGGGCTGTTTGTTTGTTTTCCAGCAGAGTCACTCAGACTTTGTCAAAGTTTTAAGCAGAGTTGGGGAATTCAATTTATTCTGCATTACAAATTTGCTTACCCAAGTAAGATCCTGGCGTTGATCTCCCGGATCATTTTTGTTTCCCTTTTTTGCAGGATCTCCGCGTCGTACCAAAACCCTCTCTCTTTTGGCTCATCTGGATTATAGTTGACCATCACCACTTGTCCTACTTCTAGCTGGTGCCACTTCAAAATAGTCCGTGCGCGAGCCCGTACGTCATTCGAACTCAATTCTACAACTCCATTCTCTGGGTAACTTGAAGCAGAAAGGAGGCACAGAAAGAGGAAAACAAACAAACAAATCAGACTCACCATCATCATTTTTGCAAGTGACAGATTTTACCCAGACAGGTCGGTTTAAGAACAGATGCCACACTACCATGAAAAGGAAAACCTCTTTCTCCCACACAGACAGAGCCAGGTCTGGTCAGTCTAACTTTGCTACAATCATATCCCATTTAAAACCTGGACAACAGCATTTCACGTTTCTACAAAGAGGATTCCAGCCCCCTGGAACTGCAGGTGGAATTCCAGCTGCGAGGCAAACTTACATTTAACAGGGCTCAATAACCTCATTACCATACCAGCCCAGTTCAGCTTTACCCTGGGGATCTCTACAATAAAATTTCCCATCAGCATCGTGATCCAAATGACTTCACGAGCCAGGAAGGTACCAAACTCACTCTTCGTATTTCACGTGATATATTACATCTTCCTCGGGAACGGCTGCTGGCTGATCGGGGTCCGTGCGACCGTTGGCCGATTCGTTTGTAGGTTTTTTTCTGGTTACATTCACTACCTGGGCTTCAAACCACGCTCCCATGTTCATATCTCGAGCATCCACCAAGTCGTTGATCTGCACAAAGCAAAGCACACAGCTCACCAAAACAGACTGGCAGATTAAACGTGAGTTTCCCCGTCTACTGGGTGACAGGGAAGTTCTTGAGATGGTTCAATCTTCAAGATATTTAACAGAGCATCTTAAAACTTCCTTTGCCTTCCTGACCCCACTGGGCACACCTACAGGTTGCACCTCTAAGGCAAAAGAGTCCTTTCTACAGCAACATGCAAACAACTCTACAACAAACAAATCTACTACAAACCATTATTAGTTAGTCTATAACACTCTCAGAACTCTCTTGCTCACAGTCCAAAGACACCACTAAATCTGTACCAAAACCCATTGAAATGGACAAAGAAAATAATTTTGAACAGCTGGTTGAGATTTTTTGTTGTTCATTCAAGAAAGTTTCAGCTTTGACAAATGTGGCAACTCCAAGCAAAAATATTGAGAAGACTTTTTAAATCAAAACAGGCACTTTGAATGCTCTTTTTCTATTTTTTTTTTCATCAATTTAATGCATTGTAGTTTTAGTTAAAAGGATAGAATGAAAAAGAAAATATCTTGACCTTCAACATGTTGCATTTAATTGGTTTGTGGGTTGGTTGGTATTTGTTTTGTTTGTTGTTGGGAGGGTTTAAGGAGAAAAAAAAGAGGAAAAAAAACCCCACCCACACAACTGGGGCATGAAAGATTTTCAGCAATTCTCTATTCCAGAGAAACGCTTCCCCTCCCCAAAGCACAGCTTTAAGTCATCTCAGGGGTTTGGGGATCTTTAATGACTTGCCTTATAGAGGCCAAATCCCGGGTCGGTCCAGTGGGGCTGCGCGGCTGTGCTGGGCTGTCCCTCCAGTTCCAGGGCACCTTCCCCGTTGTGAGAGCTTTTGTCGGATTCGCTTTGGCCAGAGCCGCAGCCAGAGTCTGTGTCGGAGAGTTCGGAATCCTTCTCCTTGCTCACAGCAGGAAGCATGGCCGGGCTTTGTCTGACCAAGAGCTGAACAATGTCATTCAGTCCAACGCTGTAATCGAAAAGGGAGTGACCATCTTCCATCTACCGGGAAAGTATCACAATAATCCGGTTATTTCACTCGACGCAGCTTCGCCGGCTCAAAACCACCCACCGCGCCGTAACCGGCCCCGCGCGCCAGCCAGGCCCCGCCGCCTGAAAACCACCGAGGAGCTTGGCAGCTCCTCAGCACCACGGTTCCTTGCAGATCCTTCTTATTATTATTTAAAATCTTCTTCCCCCCCTCCCCCTTCGTTCCCCCCCCACCCGACTCTCCCAGACACCGACTCCCACCACACAACAGCGCGACCAACCAGGCCAAGCCCCCA